>PVIY010047988.1:0-17541 GCA_004026745.1 Myrmecophaga tridactyla | reverse complement strand
TTGTGTGAGACATTGAGAAACTTATATGTTACTGCTTAGTGATTAAAATATTTTAGGACTTAAAATTTCCTGCTGCTTTTCTAGGGCATTATAAACATTAGGTCTGAGTCAGATCACACTGACAATTGTAGATAAATGTCTAATATCATAAGTATATTAACTGAACTAATTAATACAAATAACTCCTGGCAGAAAATGATTAAAACACAAAGGGAAAGAAGGTTTTCAGGGGGCCAGATGGAGGCCAAGGGAAGTGTGGAATTAAGTTAGTCCTCCAGGGCAGCTAATAAATAGCCAAGAACTGTCTGAAACAACTGTTTGGGGATATCGTTCACTGGACACACATTGAAAAATACTAGTATGGAATGAGTGGAAGGGCTGAGATTATAGCACAGAACTGTAAGTAGATCTTCCAAACTGTGGAGGCTGGCACCCCTCTCCAACTGGAATGTCAGGCTGTTTTGGAGACACTTTCAATGGGAAAAAGAAGCCATCTCTACCAAGAATAAGGAAAGGTAGCTCAATCAAGCTCCAGTTGCAGTTTTAGTTAAAAAATTTGGCCCACTGTATACAAACCCTGAGCATAGATAAACTCAGAGCAAGCATGAAAGGAACCCTGAAGTCTCTCCCAGCAGAGAGCAGGTGGGGTTGATGGAAGAACAAAACAAAACAAAAGCAGAGGTTTTTGGAGTTGGCTGAGCTCAGAATACTGGACAAGTGCTGTGCCCCAAGAAAACAGGCACACAGAGCTGGATACAATTCTGACTTTTGATTGATGAGTCCAGGGGGCAGGAGTCTGGCTCTGAAAAGGATTTTTATAAACTATTCTTAGGAGCCCATTTAAGAAAACTTCAGGTATTCTGAATTATCAGCACTGACCCAGGCAAGGGTGGAGTTAAGCTGTGTCTGAGAGACAAAGTAACTAGTCATGTGAAGGAGATAATTCCCTAAAGGGCATATCTTCCCCAAGAAAAGGGGGAGGCAGGGCCAAGCACAAGTGGAATCTCTCAGAGAAATCAGACCCCAGGAACTAGAGAACAGAAACAGCTTAAGGCTGCTTTCTTCCCCAGCCTCTGTTTCAATCATGCCCCTGGTAGGCACTTAGATTACTGAGAATTAAAGGCACTTCAACAATTTATGCCATGGGGAGCTACAGGCTGAAAAGTGCCACCTACCAGGCAGGATATGAAAAGCACAGAGAAAAGAGGCTTCAGTATGGCATACTTTAATTCAGTATGGCATCCTGCTGGGTCTCATCCTCAAGGAAACTTGATACTGGTACCTGGGCCTCTCTGGTCTAGGAGAATCCAATCAGGCTTGATCATATCTGGGAGACCCTCCTTAAAAAAAATTCCATATAGGTAAGGCAAGAACCAGAAAAACAAGAACTGAAAAATTCTGATCAGTTAAAGAGAAACTATGCTAAAGGACAAGAATAGGTTGAACTGAAGGTCAACAAATAGATAGAGGAAAAATCCAACCAACAAGAAAACCCAGGTAAGAGAGTAAAAATGACCCCCAGAACAAACTAATAAAGGAATTTGGATGGCAAATTTTCTCCAGCAAAAATTCATGGCTCACACTAGGAAGCACAAAGATATGGCCTAGTCAAAGGAACAAACTGACACTTCAAGTGAGATATAGGAGTTGAAACAAGGAATTAAAGCTGTTCAAACAAACCTTCTAAATCAAACCAATGAGTTGAGGAAAAATATGGCAAAAGAGATGAATGATATAAATAAAACATTGGGAGATCATAAAAAAGAATTCAAATGCTTGAAAAAAACCAAATGGCAGAAATTATGGCAATGAAAAATGCAAAAGAAGAGATGAAAAACACAATGGAGACATAAAACAGCAGATTTGAAGAGGTAGAAAAAAAGGTCTACTGATTTAGAGGACAGGATATCTGAAATTCTAACACAAAAGAACAGATAGGAAAAAGAATGAAAAAATATGAGAAGGGTCACAGGGAACTGAATGACATCATGAAGCACATGAATATATGTGTTATGGGTGTGTAGAAGGAAAAGAGAAGGGAAAAGGAGCAGAAAGAATAATGGAGGAAATAATCACTGCACATTTATTTCTTAACTCTTCTGGAAGACATAGAAATACAGATCCAAGAAGTGCAATGTACCCCAAACAGAACAGATCTTAATAGTCCAACTTCAAGAAATTTACCAATCAGATCAGAAAGTGTCAAAGACATGAGAGAACTCTGGAAGCAGCAAGAGAAAAGTGATCCATAACACACAAGGAAAACTCTATACTCTATGTATGGATTTCTCAGCAGAAACCACGGAGGTAAAAAGGCAGTGGTATGATATATTTAAAATACAGCAAAAGAAAAACCGTGAATCAAAAAATCTGTATCTGGCAAAACTGTCCTTCAAAATTGAGGGAGAGTTTAAAATATTTTCAGACAAATCAACACTAAGAGAGTTTGTGAACAAGAGACCTCCTCTATAAAAAATACTAAAGGCAGCACTACAGGCAGATGAAAAGACAGGAAGAGAGGTCTGGAGAAGAGTGTAGAACAAAATTCGCTAGAAAGAAAAGGATAGATATTGTATGGTCTCACTATTATCAACTAACAATATTGAGCAAATTTTGAGAGTTAAAGTTGAGAACAGAGATTATCAGGAGATAGAAAGAGGGTAGAAATTAGGCATCTGAGGCTAAAGGAGACAGAATATTCAGCAGAATTGATTGTAAAGATCCGGTAACGGATAGCACAATAGCCTGATAGTAACACAATTTTGTAAGTATAATGAACAAAGCTGAGTGTGAGTATGGTTGAATGAAGGAGGCTAGGGACATTATTGACACCAGAAGGAAAAACAGAGGATAAACTGGAACTGTATAATTTAGCAAAACTGAGAGTGGACAACGTTGATGATTAAATGTACAAATAGAAGAAAGTTTTCAAATGAGGGAGAGTAAATGACTGTCAACATTGCAAGGTATTGGAAATGGGATGGTATATGGAAAAACTATACCATCATTTTTTTCAACAACCAACATAAACTAGGGTCTATAGTTAAGAGTTACATTGTAATATTCTTCCATTAATTGTAACAAAGGCAATATACCAAAGCTAAATGTCACTAAGGGTCATATATAAGGGAGGGGTATGGGATTTCTGATGATGTTATTGTTTTTTCCTTTTATTCATTTTTTGTAGTTTTCATTTTTTTTCCCTCTTCTTTGTGGAAGAAATGGAAATGTCCTCACATAGACTGTGGTGGTGAATGTGTAACTATGTGATTATACCAGGAGCCAGTGATTATTCACTTAGAATGGATTGTATGGGACATAAATAAAACTTTAAAAAATAAGCAGAAAGATACATATTTTAGGGAAAGTGTGGAGAGAGAGAGAGATGGACCTATTTACTGTTGGTAGGGGTAGAATGGTGCAACCCCTCTGGAGGGCAGTGCTGTGGTTCCACAGGAGGTTAAGTATAGGGGTGCTATGTGACTCTGCAACCCTGTTGTTAGGTACATACTTGGAAGAACTGAAAGCAAGGACACAAATAGGCATTTGCACACTGGTGTTCATGGTGGCAGTATTCATGATTTTCAATGGAAGGAGGGGGTCTAAGAATACATCAACTGATGAACAGGAGGGTGACTGGTATATACATATAATGGAATATTGAGCAGTTGCAAGAAGGAATGACTGTGCGAGCTGTATAACTAGGTGAATGAACTATAATCTGTAAACTCACAGAAATGAATTTGAAAGCATCAGTTATCAGGGGATAGAATGTGCAATTGGGCAATTGATGATTGAGTACAAAATGTTCAGTAAGGCTTATTGTAAAGGTTCCTAGATTGTAAGCAATTACAGCAGTCACATCTATTATTGAGTTTTGACTGTCATTCTAAATTCTGAGATGCTAAGCTCTTTGTGTATAACCTGTTCATTCCCAGGAACTTTGTGTATCTGTGTGATACTTGACATTCAGAGTTAGAGTTCTGCATCTTTGAAAGTCAGAATTATCCCATACAGCAACTGTTAAAGAAGCTGAAAAAGAGCTAATTTATACCTCAATTAGAGGTATGAATGAAGCCCTTCTGATTGGGACTAAGGTAAATCAGAACACAGTGTTAAAAGATGATATTTTAAAACTTCAAACTTCTGTGTGAGACCAAAGGAAGAGATGTTTATTTGGTACAAAATTTATATTTTCTGTAGCACACTATCTAATTTAACCTGCATGGTCGGTATATTCAAACAACATAATCAGGGAATGAGATCTTGTTATTTTGTAAGGTTAATGTAAATACCCTGATATATCCCAGAATCATTTGGGCAAAAAATAAAAAAATAGGCCAGACAATGGTGGCTCAGCTGCAGAGTTCTTGCCTGCAGTGCCAGAGACCCAGGTTCGATTCCTGGTGCCTGCCATGCAAAAAAAAAAATAATAATAAAATAAAAAATAAAAGTCATTTGCTAAGTCTCCTTGGGGGTCTGGGGAGAAAGGTGGAAATATTAAACTCCACCTTGGGAATTCCTGATATTCTCACAAATAATAGGGGCAACCAATTTAATAAGCCAAGCCCTAAAAAAAATTTCAGGGCTTGCTCTTATGAAACATTCCTTCAAAAGAGAAGCTAAGCCTACTTATAATTATGCCTAAAAGTCAGCCTAGAGAACCTCTTCTGTTGCTCAAATGCAGCTTCTTTCCCAAAGTTAACTCTGAAAATAAACTCACTACCCCATCCCCATGACATGGGACATGAGTCCCAGGAGTGTACATCTCCCTGGCAACACGGGACATGACTCTCAGGGATGAGCCTAGCCCTAGCACTGTGGGTTTGAGAATGATTCACTGACCAAAAGGGGGAAAAGAAATAAAACAAAATAAAGGTTCAGTGGCTAATAAATTTTGAATAGAGTTGTGAGCTTATTCTGGAAGTTATTCTTAAACATTAATTCCCTTTTTAGTTTCTAGTGTTTCAGAATAACTAGAAAATACCTAAATCTGTTGAAAAGCATTGATTCTTCAAGATCATTATCTAACCATGTAGCTTTTAAGGTGTGACCATGTAATTCTGAAAACCTTGTGACTAACATTTATTTTAGTATATGGACAGAAAGGTAAGAAAATAAAGACAAAAAAATAAATAAACAATGTGAGAGGATAGGGAATAGGGGATGTTTTGGGTGTTCTTTTTTTATTTTTTTTTCTTTGTACTAAGAAAATGTTCTAAAATTGGTTGTGGTGATGAATGCACAACCGTATGATGATATTGTGAGCCACTGCTGGTATACTTTGTATGACTATATGGCATATGTGAATATATCTCAATACAATTGCATTCTATATATATATATATGTATATATATATGTATGTATGTATGTATATTTACACACCCATAGAGAGAGAGAAAGGGGGAATCATTTAAATTTTGATGAGTATATGTATACATACAGTTAGATTGAAAGAAAGAAAAAAATACATAATATTGCTAGTAAGAGATTACTATCACATAAAATTAATGTGACTCTCTCTGTTTGTTCCCTTATCATTTAAAATATTTTAGTATTTATTTTGGTTATATCGGGGAAAATGTCTTTGCTTTCTATGCTATGCAATTCATTGGTTTCTAATTTTTATAATATATTTTAAAGTTATTAATCAACAGAAAGTTATTTTTCCTAATGGCTCAGAGCAATTTGTTATCATATTTCCATTGCAACTAATTACTATTTTTTAGAAATTAGGTTTGTGTTATATCTTTATACCAAAAATATTTATGTAATATAGATCACATGAATTAAAAACAATTTATGTTTAATTTAAGTCTCATTCACTTACCAGCATAACGAATCTTGAATCCTTTTTTACTAGTTGCATGATCAGTGGACCAGCGGAGATATAACTGATTACTCTTGCTTGTAAAATTTGATTGCTCAGTATGGTTCCCACTTAAGACAACTAACAGAGGACTTTGCCCAGAAGAACCTAAATGAAACAAAAAACAAAGAGTACAGATATGAATTAGCAACCAAAAAATGTAGATAGCACTTTGGCTTTTGATTAAATTGGAATCTAAATGTACAGTGCCCAGCTATTCATTTCCAAAGTAGACAAAGAATTCCTGTAAGTAACAAGTATGCTACTTATATTCCTATAAGTAACAAGTATGTTACTTATAAAAATAAAACAATAAACCACAAAAATAATTTCCAGTGTATATGTTATTAAAAACTTAATAATTAAATCAAATGGACCTTGTTTATAAATCAACAGTGATTGAAAATGAATGAAAGTCACTGTTATCATTAGGATTTACAATATTGTATGAGTGGGGGGAAATGGAAACTTGCATTCAATATTAACGGAAGTATAAACTAGTATAATCACTTTGGGGAGCAGTTTGGTAATATCCAGTAAAACTAGATGTAATCATGAATACATGTGCACAAGTGTTATTTATATAGAAAAATATTTATTGCCTATTGTGTCTTATGGTAAAATTTGAACCTAGAAGTTTGGAATTTAATAAAAATCAAAGTGCCATGAAAAGGAATTCTATACAGTACTTAAAATTAATGGACTAGATATACAGTATATTAGCAATAGTATTTTCTACTTTTTTTAATTTTCTAAAATTTTCTTAAGAAAACCTATAAATAACTAA
Organism: Myrmecophaga tridactyla; assembly: GCA_004026745.1. NCBI lineage: Eukaryota > Metazoa > Chordata > Mammalia > Pilosa > Myrmecophagidae > Myrmecophaga > Myrmecophaga tridactyla. Next base: position 10,884 of record PVIY010047988.1, on the reverse strand, counting down.
AAACAAAATCACTTTGCAAATAAATATGATAGCAATTTTATAAAATTTCCAAAGAATGACAATGTGTGCATGCAGGTCAGTAGAGGATGATGGTGATATATAGAAAGATGATTAATAGGGAACAAAGAGCGAAAGATTGTAGATAGATAATAGATGGATGATAGATGGTAAATAGACTGAGGGGAGAGAGAGAGAGAGAAAGAGATGGAGACAGAGAGTGAATGGCAAAGTCATGAATAGGTGTGACACACCCAACATCTACTTTAGGCTAATAATTTCCTCTAGGAGAGGGGAGGAGGAAAATCGGATGTGGATGGGGCCCCTAAATTTATCTGTATGCTTTACTTCTTGGAATAAGCAGAATCAAAATTTGTCAAAATCTTAAAATCCAGCACAACTCAATAATCAGTTCATAATATATATTTTTACTTTTTCACATTTCCATATGTTTGAAATTTTTCAAAAACTATAAAATAAAATTAATGTTTAATATGTAGTTAATAAAACAGCTGTAGTGTATAGCCAAATAGCAACACTTTTGCCCTTGGAGAAAAGATTGTCATCATCATAACTTAATACTTTTTATTGAGGTAAATTGCTTTATTGACTATAGACATTGCGTTGATATCTTCAGAATCAAATCTACAATATTATGTTAGTGACCTCAACAGTATCTCATAGTCTTAAAAGCTTTAATAGTTTTTCTCCACTACACAATATACTCTCAGAATCCACATTATAGAGTGGAGAATCAGGCCCTTGCTGCTTGTCCTAATAAAAGTTTTATTGGATAAAGTGAAATGCAACTTTGAGACTTATACATAGAATTTTTATTGATGCAATGATATCGGGAAACCATAACTTCATTCACTGTGTAACTCCCAGCCAGAGCAAGTCTAATGATTAAAACTAGTATATTAAATTAAATTAAATTAAACTAGTATATTAAATTAAATTAAATTAAATTAGTATATTAAAGATTAGCAAAGCAATATTCAGTCTAGTCAGAGGAAAGGAAAATCAGAGAAATTTAACATCTTATTGTGAAAGATTGTCATAGAGTAAGTTTCTTGGAAGATGGGATAAGAAGACAATGCATTTAATAATTTGAGGAAAACCAAAGTGTTTTCTGATTGCTTGCTTATTTTTGTTGTTGTTCTAGAAGAGGACGTATATTTTTAAATGATATACCACTGGGAAATTAGCTTCATCTTTTATATTTTATGATGTCATTTTTTGATGAAAGAACCTAGGAGGAAACTTTTCAGTATTCTTTAACTTCTCATCATTCAGCCCTTTCCATCTGATTTCATTGAATAAAATCTTTCTAAATGGAATATTCCTTAAAACTTTATATCCAACTAAGCAGGTATAGGAAAGCAGCATGGTTATCATGGAGAATAGTGGTTGCTTTACCAAGAAGGAAAAATATTAAATATTTTACTAGTGAACACCACAATCTTTATTTTGACAGTTTTTCCTGAATAAACTGAGTTCCATAATGTTTAAAATACTATTTTTAAAAATTGCAGAATATCTACTACTTGAGCCATGGAGAGTGATATTCTCCTGGGCTAATAAAGTTTAAAATCAATATATTCAGCATGTTTTTCAGTCAACCTATGAGCTACAATAGAACCTCTGACTTACCAAAAAAAAAGATGCAATGAACATGACATTTACTACAACAAAAATGCCACAGCTTAAAAAAAAATAGTCATTTAAAACTCTGACCTTTCATTTTATAGAAAAATCTTTGAGACTGCAATGAACCTAGTCATAGATCTCTGAAAATTTTGACAGCAACTGTTAAGAGAGTGTCTCTATTGTCTACTTTGCTTATTGTTTTAAATGGTAGTGTTCTCTCCACATTTTGGGGGAGATCAAATTAAACACAACAAATGAATAAGTTATTGATAATAAGTTTGCTCCTGAAATTAGGAGACAGAGAATTATTGTCAGCTCAATTCCAATGCAATGAATGTGAAACAGAGAAACATGAATAATCTATGTACATATGTGTACAGGATGTTAGATAGTAGATATAGATAGCTTTCCTTTTAATTGTTTTATGAAACCTAATAGTTCCAGTATAGCTTTTTCTTGACATCCTTATTTATATTTGAAGCATGATATATGTACTTGGCTAATGAATCACTTCTATGTATCCAAAAGACTAAAGTGGAAGCCTTTACCTGTGTATTGTCTGTTTTAGGGTATACTTAAGAAGAGAAAAGCTCCAAAACTAAAATTATTTTTCTTCAGTCCTCTTTTTCTATGTATATAAATGTGAATTTTATTTCAATTTAGTAGTTCATCTCTGGAAATACAAAAACTGATTCACGTGGTATCTAATCATATGAGAAATTTGACTGTTATAATTTATCAAGTCAATAAAATATATACAAACATACATAGAATAAATTACATTTTATTTTCACTGAATTGATTATCTGAACTCAATGACAAGTCATTAGCATGTGAAAACCCTGTTATTTTGAACAGCAGTAATTGTATCTTGGTCTAATTTGCTGGTCTCTGATGATGTTTCTATTCAAAGAAAACTATTAAGTTCAGTTCCATTTGAAATTAACAATTCAATCACAATCATTATTTTTAAGCATAGCTTAATTATATTAAAATGTTCTTTCGGATTCTATAAGAAAATCATAAGACTCGTGCGAAACAAGATTAACATCTCTTCAGTTAACTGTATCTCATTTTTATTTCTAAATTGTATATTAAAAAGTCTTCTAGCACTACTTCATCCAGAAATCTCTGTGAACTATTATTTTTACATACTTATAGAAAAATATTCATTGATAGTGATTAAAATACTTCTAGACCTCTTAAATTCCCTAAAATATCTTCTGAATCAATGTAAAACTTAGGAGAGAAAGGAAGAGATGTTTGAGATCAACTATTCACATTAAAGAATGGTTAAAGGAAATTCAGTACATTTCAGAATGGATCATTAAGTATTCTAATTGTTTGAAAAGTTGCAAAATTGACAATAGTACTGTAATGTTTTACAGAGCACTTAATCTCTAAAAATGCACAAGTCCCAGAGTAATTCATTATTTGTTTTTTTTTTGGGGGGGGGAATATATATTCAAGTCCATGTGTTACTAAAGACATTATAGTAGTATCTTTATTACTTTATGTACAGGTCACAGAAATTAAAGGAACTTACCATCAAAAACTTCCAATGCATCAAATTGCTTTTCACTTTGAAATGTATCCACAAAGATGGTAATATTATAGTTTGATTCCACTTTAATACTCCAAGAGCAAGTCTGGGAGTTAAAATAGTTGCCTGGATATCCTGGACTTAGTATTACTCCAGATGATTCTGTACGGACTTCATTAGCTGGACATTGTGCTAAAGAGAAAAATACTGTTAAAAGTTTTTCTTAAAATGAATCCAGCTCTAATAGCATAGATTCTATCTTGTATACACAAGGGAAAAAAAAAGAATAACATCTTATTGAAAACTGATCAAGTTTTATACAGGATGCCAAACACAGGAGATCCACATTGAGTAACACTAGCTAATGTTTTTGTATTATACTATGATTTAAAAGGCAATTATATATATGCATATATTCACATAAACATACATGCATGTATATATGTGCATACATATTTATACAAATGTTTGCGTGTGTGTGTAAAAGAGAGACAGAGAAAGAAACAGTGAGAGACACAGAGATCCACTTTAACTCTAAGGAAACCTAGGTTTAAAGAGATTAAATCACAGACCCAAAGTCACACAGCTAATCAGAGGGCAACATAACTTGAGTTAGCTGCAGAATTGAGAAGAAACTCTGAACCTGAAAGCATTCTCTTAAGTGCTTACTCCTGCCGATTTGTCCTTTGTGAGTGAAGCAGAAGTACTGATGTAGGAAAGGTTAATGTCATCATTTATCTTCCACATGTAGCAGTCACAATTAGCTTGCTCATTCCTTTGGCTACTGTAACACCCAAATGTCTCAATTTGGGGCCAGATGTATTGTGGATTGAATCAGATGATAACAGGTTTTCCCAATTCAACTACCAGGTAGACCCTCACCATTTCAATGTAACCTAATAAAAATATTGTGGAATTGCATGTAATAATAGAAGAATAATAGTTACTTCTATTTTAGAATATCAAAATTTAATGTGAATGACCTACAATAATTAGATGTAATAATTCATTTGATGAGATTGCTTGTGACAGAAGCAAGAGAATAAATCAGAGAGAGCTGGACACAAGCCCTCATTTGACACCTCATTTTCTAACTATACAAGATAGAATTAATTGATTTATTGTGAATGAATCATTAAGATAAGAAGATATTGACACATCTTTCCTCTCCTTTCTTTTTCCTCATTCCTCTACTTCCACAGTTATTAAAGTGCAAAAAGAAAATCATCAACAAGCTTCCTTTAACTATAATTTTCTTTCATTTGTAAAATAAAATATATTCCAGAAATAGTGCTTCATCTATAGCACTATTAGTAGAAAATTATTTCTGTTGTTGGCAATGATTTATAGACAGAGGTGTAACAAAACTATGTGTTTAAAAATGTTAAATGATCAACTTTTACTTAATGAAAAAAGAAATTTTCAAAAAGACATGTCTTATATGCTGTTATCTCCTTTTAATTAATTAATTAAATGTTCATTATTAATTCATACTTTCAAAAATACTTTTCCCAAACAGACCAGTAAAGCTTATAAAGTGTGTTTTTATTCAAGCTAACCTCTCTTAAAATTTATTAATTTTTCACTGTATTCTTTTATTATTCTTAGTATTCTAAATGGTATATGTATTAAAATAGAGAAAATGTTTAGGCATAAGAATAAAGATGAAACATTTCACATAGCACTTTAAAGATATGCATCTTATGTCAGAGTTTAAAAATATTTACAGATGATAAAATAATGGCAAATAATAGGAACAAAAATAATCCTAACATACACAGGCTAAAACAATTTTGTGTTCTTTTCTTCTGTGATGGTGGTAAAATTATATTATAAATATTGTGCCCATTCATTGTTCATATTTCAAAAACAATAAAAAGTGAAAGTAAGAAAATAAGCCAGATTTTAAACCTATAAAGTTAAATAGATAGTGCAGGACCTAGAGATTCTAAAACTCCACAGACATGTATTGACTTTGGAATAAGAGCTAGAAGTTTTCTTTACTCTGATGCAAATTGAAGGCAGTAATACCTACCCCTCAGGGTTATAATTAATATCAAATATATGTAAATGTTTTTCTTAAACCTAAAGCACTATATCACAAAGACATGGGGATGGTTTGAACATATGTCTGCCTTTTGCCTGACATAATGATGCTACCAGAGCACATAATTTTTTTATGGTATTACATTTAAGAAAAAATTTACAAATCCATCTGCCCCTACTTATATATATGGAGAATGTGATTTTGTCATTACAGTCATAGTTACTAGATGAGACTGGAACTTCAGACCATCTGGAAATAGGAAACATTCTATGATTTGCTAAAATCTACCTGAAGAACTGATACCACATTCCAGGACTTGAATGCAGTTATTATAAAACAGAGACAGAATCTTAAGCATTGCTTTTCTTAGACCTTCAATTTTTAAAATGCTGCTTTTGGGTTTTTAGAGAAGATAATGAAAATATAAGTGAAATTATTTGTATTATTTTTCTTACAATGCAATAATATTTTTTCAGAAATACATTTTTAATGAATTTGTACATTTCCCCATGAGCTAAAATGTTTTTGAATCATTTTGTTTTTCTTGTTCCTTTCCTATGTACGCTTTCCTTCATGTTCTTTCCTATAAACCGTTGCTAGGAGCAGCACCCACTTACAGTGGGAAGGGTTGAAGTGGCTGAAGGCTTTTCCGCAGATGAGCTATTCATTTTTGTAGCCACAATCACACATCAAAAAATACATTGAGACTCCTAAAAGGACTCTCGGAAACCTCCCACCACAGGGAAGCATCTGCTTGAGATTTCTGCCAAAAACACTCTGAAAGGAACTTGCAACTACAATACATTTATTTTGCACTTTGAGTCTGCCTAATTGGCTTAAAACCAAAGCCTATTATTTAATGCGCCTTGCACCTTCAAAAAGTCATATGTCAAACATTAAGATTTATAATCATTAAGATTAATTCTTATCGTTACTACACTATAAGAGAATCAAAGAAACTGAGAACCCCTGTAAGCAACTGGGAAAAGCTGTAATTTGGATCACTTAAAAATGCATGTTTGTTATCATATATGCACAGAAGAAAGCTGTCAGGGACTGACATTTTTCTATGGACTCCCTCTGTTGCTTTCCAAAGGAATGTTCATTACAGGTCACCAACTCTCCTTCATTTAAAGTTTGTTTCTAATTTTATAAAAAAAAATGAATACCACTTACATTTCTCAAAATCACTGATGGATCACCATTGTCTATAGGATGAAGCCCAAATGACATCGATGACCTTTTAATATCTAACCCTACTCTAGATTTCCAGCCCCATTTTATATCACTTTCCCCAAACACACCCTAAATACAGGCTACAGGAGCTGCTTCCTCTTTCCTGGAAACTCCGTGCATTTCATGGTTCCAAACTGTGTTGAACACTGCTCTTTTCTTTCTGAAGTGATTCTTCAACATCAGAAATGTCACTTTTGTGATATCTCTTACTAGTCTTTTTTTTCCTAAATTGAGATAAGTACCTAACAAGGTAATATTTATCTGAATATAATACTAATTTAAGAGAGCAATCTACTCCCAACACTTCCCTAGAAATGGTTATAATTTTCAAAACCAATTTTCTAAAAAATTGTGGCACTTGAAGAAATGTGACTAAAAGATACATAACTTTTCATCAAGAACTTGTTTGGGGATTGACTCCCACTTGAGCCCAATCAAATCGAAGAATAAGTGCTTAAAAAAGGGTTTTAATTAAGTGCTTAAGTGTTCAACTATTTGGTAGAAGATATCTGAGCTCCATTTCCTTTTTTAAAAAGTCTATTTTAATTTGAAACTCTTTGTGACAGGCAAGTCAATATTAATTCTAATATTGAGCCATTTTAGCTTATTTATACTTTTCAAGTCTTTTTCCTTGCAGTGGTGCTTGAAAGTGATGTCTTTAAAATGCCATTTTAAAGTGATCTACTTATATTCTAACCAGTGTAATCAGTGGATTCAGTGTCAAATTTTGTTCTTTTATTGTATATTATCTATGCTGTTGCTCACAGTCTATATATTTTAAAGACATGTAAAAAGCATAAGAAATTTGCATCTCATGTGCAACATAGGCATATTTCACTGTTTAAAAAATTTTCATCAAAAGCAAGAATATTTAAACACCAGCTAATTTTTATATTCATGCTAAAGTATTTAGGGACATGTGTATTGATGTCTGCCATTTATCTTGAAATGCATCAAAAATATAAGATGGATCAATATATGGATCGAAAAGTAGCAGATGGATAGACGTGGTAAAGAAGCATAGAGGAAGCATTGAGTAGAACCTAGGTAGATAGGTATTGAGGCTTTTATTGTAAAATTCTTTCAACTCTACCATCTGTTTGCAATTTTACATAATAAATTGTCAGGGAAAACATGATTTCTTATTTGATGTGGATTTGATTTAGTTTCTAAGATAGCTACAAGAGAAAATGTAATTAGATAATTCTGTTGGCATTTTATTTTAATTTCAATGGGATCATAATTCAGAAGGAGATTAAATTCAGACCAACACAGACAATACATTTTTCTATGTTGAACTAGTATATTTTTACCGTCAAACTGGACATACCTTCACACGTTGGGAGAGAACCTTCAAATTGCAATTGGGAACTGAGCTTACAGGTCAGAATGTCAGTCCCTGATAAAGTGTAACCAGGATGGCACTGGTACTTCACAAAATCTCCTAAAAGAGTCAACAAAATAGACTTGGAGATAATGTTTTTATGACATATGATGTAAATATACTAGATAGATATGATTACTTAAGACATAAGTCAATGTATCAACCAGTTCAGGACCAATGTTTGTATTTATTTTTAGTCCATTTAATAAAATATTAACATTTTCAGTTCTTCATTTATAAAAATAGCATCTTAAACACTGTCAATATGGAAAATGTGGCAAGCTGTTTTATCCAAGATTGATGCATTTATGTTCTTTTCCTTCCCTCCATGATTACCAAAAAATTAAAATTAAAATCAAAATTTAAAAAAAGTGAAATAGATCCTTGGGATGTAAGATTATAGAATAGAGTGTTTTTAACACATCCACAGAGATGACTAATCTATGACCCTAGTATGGTTAGTACAATGCTCCAATTAATAAGCCATTGTAAGTAGGGCAAAATTGGGTTACATGGTTTGACAATGGTCTGATACATTGTGTGACAATAGGAGAAATCCTTTCTAATTGGAATTAAGAAATTCTGGGTCACTATATTTATACCTATACCACAACTGCTTTCTTAATATGCCCTGAAGATCAATTAATGCACTAGATCATTATTATAAAATGATAAAGCAGAATTTCTAAATTTTAACATTAAATGTACTTATCAATTATATTCCAGTATCGATGAAAGGTCAATTTTATAGTAATCATTATTTTTGCTACCAATGATTAAGTTCTTCCTCAAGTACGTGGATATGTTCCCCAAAGCTAACACAGATATTTGCTCAAATCTGTCTTTGAAAAGTTTATGCATAAGAAAAATAGGCACTCATAAATGCAATAGGAAAAAAATGCACTCCAACAAAATAAAAACTCAGATGGCAAAAAAATATATATATTATATATGGAGATGAAGGGAAAGACCATATCTATATGATACATAATCTCTATTTATGTATAATATAAATAGGAAATATATTAAATATAAATTGGAAAAAATGTGCCACAACAAAAACAAAAGTCAGATGGCAAAAGAAAAAATATATATGGAGATGAAGGGAAAGAAATGTATCTATTTAATACATGATCTCTATTTATGTATAAATCCCCAGTGCTGCTTTGAGGATATTTTTTTCTGACAAACTGCCCATTTACTAATCTGAGTAATTACTGTAGGTGGGAGTGGGCATATAAAAGTCAGGTTGATTTAATGGTATTATAAAAAAAAAATTACCTATTTCAAAATCCTCATCCTCAGTAAGTATTTCTGCCTGTGGTACTGCTGGCGGTGGCTGACACTTCTTGAGCTGAAATGCTAAATGGTTTATGAAGACAAAATAATCAGAGCAATTATATTTATAGATTAAACAAATTGTTATAAAAAGTAGCACTCTTAAAGTTGTTCTATTGAGTATATCCACTGAAATGTCTATTTATAAATTAATTTTGTTTTATAAAATTCTCACTAAAAAATGAAACTCTTATAAGATTATTTATGTTAGGTCTCAGAAAGAAAATTCTTAGAGCAAAAGGAACTCTTGATGCAGAGCCTCATCAACCCCACTAATCAGGGTCCTTGAACCTGCCAAGGACACAGATAAAAACCTGCTATAAGCCCCCATCAAATCAGGAACTAACACCCCACCTAGTGGGCACCCTCCCCTCTCAGTGTCACTGTCCCTTTAAAACACAGCTCCCAGAACAAAAACGGGAGCCATTTTTCCTTTCTTCCTGCTGGCTCACCAGGAGGGAGCCAATTTCAAGTTCCTCCCTGCTTTTTCCCTTTTGCTCTCCACCTGCTTCTTCCCTACGTTATTCCTTCAATAAATCTGTGAATCTATGACTCAGTGTCAGGACTCCATGCCTAATATCTGGTGCCAAAACCCAGGAATAGAGCTTAGACTGAGGTTTGAATTTCTGGCCCCTTGGGACTATGGGAGCAGCCTCCCAGTCACTCTGTTTCATGAACTGCATGGTTTCTATGGTCTCCATGTGATATACAGTTTGAGTTCACAGGCTCAGACCATCTTAAAGCAACACTAGCTCACATCCATGGCACTCAAACATCTACAACTAATTTGGCCCTAGGTGAGTGGTGTCTCTCTGCCCAGATCCTCCCCTTCAGAGTTCTGTGTCCCATATATGGCCACCCTATGGCATTTGGGCCTGTTTTAACATGGTGTCCTGGCCAGCTCCCCAAGCATTTTTATTGGCCTGAAAAATATGAGCACTTGGTCAAAACTCTCCAGCTCCAAGAGCTTTTACCATGCAGCAGTCCAAGCTTGGGGGATGCCCTGAGCGAACAACTGCATGCACTTCCCTGGTCCTTGATGACAAACCAGAGATGCCTGCTTTGTTGTTGTGACTAGATCATGGATCTGGGTAAGTTAGTCTCACTTAAAACTGTACCTGCCCATAAGCCTCCAACATTACCTTCATGAACAGAATGGGCAGACCTCCAGTAAGCCTGCAGTAAGCAAAGTCCCAAGCACATAACAACCCCCTCTATCTACATTTTAATTAAAATTTAAACTCTACAATTCAGTTTGATTGCAATTCCCTTTAGAATGACCAAAACGTTGGCCACAAAATGGCACTCTCAACTAGCAAACTTTCACCAAACTTAATAATTTAATTCAGCTCAATGGTACACAGTCAAAAACCCCTGCTCTCAAACTTAACAAAATTTATCTACCACGTTGCCTCCTTCATAAAAAACCTTTTAAGCTTTCTGCCCCTCAACAAATCTCTGTAATGCTGAGGAATCTTTCATAAAAAACCTTTTATATCTCTGCCCCTCCCCCAATGGAGGCTTCCATCAGTCACTTCTTCAATTCTGCTGACCATTCCCCTGTCAAAGCCTAACAAATTATTGGTTAATTGTTAAATTAATGTGATAAGTGTTTTATGTCTATTTAACTGTTAATTAATGCATTTGGTGTGTGCTCTATACAGGATTAAGGACTTGACCTAAATTTGT
>PVIY010047987.1:0-17550 GCA_004026745.1 Myrmecophaga tridactyla | reverse complement strand
CTTTTTTTTTTTTTCCTCTCTCTTTTTTTTTTTTTTTTAATTTGCATATGGGCAGGAGGCACCAGGGATTGAACTCCAGACCTCCAGCACGGCAGGTCGGAGCTCTGCCTGCTGAGCCACGGCAGCCGCCCAGCACATAGCTTCTTCTGCATCTTGACAGCACTTGTTATCCAAGGGCCTCCACTAGGCAAACAGAAAATTCAAATTTTTACAAAAGAAATACAACTTTCTCTACAGAAAGTGTTGATTTCCAATATCGATGTTATTAAAATGCTGAGTGAGGGCATATATAGATCTACAGAACCACAGAGCTAAGCCCTTAACTGATGCTAAGAACACCAAACAAAGTCTGCCGAATGGCTGCGATTTACCATCTCTGGACATCTTCACATGACCCATATGGCCAGTGCTGGACAGCTGTTCTAGGGATTTTGGTCGTGTCCAGTGCTGCCTCCTCCCTGCCGGCCCTGACAGACATGAGCCTCACCCCACATGGCTGCAGAAATGACTGCCTCTGGTTTGTGAGGTAACTGCCCATTCTTTGCAGGATTCTGCCTGATGTATGCTCCGGTCTGAGTAAGATTGGCTTGTGCTGGAATCCCAGCTCTACCTTTTTCTGACTGTGTGACAGTGGCCAAGCTCCCTTCCTTCACCTGTAAAACCGGACACTTCTGCCTTGGACGTGGCATGCTAGGAAACTTCTGCTTAGCCCTGGGTCTGCACAGTACGCGAGTATGCCGCTCACCGTGACAGCCTGTTCTGAGACAGCGCCTTACGTTCCCTGCAGGATGGAGCTGTAAGAGTCGTACTCTGGGAAGCAGCTTGGACTCCGGACAAGTCGATCTTGAAGAAACAGTTTGAGATTTCAAGATTTTTGATTCATGACTATGAATTTAGTTTCCCTCCTATCGCATAGGTTTTTTTCTTCTTCTTCTTCACTATTCTTGCCAAGACATACTTTCAAGTGAAAAAAATAAGTCATTCATTTTTTTAATCTTAGAGTGTATTTTTGAAAGAGATAAAGAATCTCTGGAGCTATAAAGACAACAGATCCTCAGTAAAGGTCTCAGGTGGGGAAAAAAATCAAATATAGACGCAAAGAAAGCCTGAAAGCAAATGAATATTAATATTTTATGTCATTAATTCCCACAACTCCTGGTTCAAAAAGAAAAGTTGACTGTGGTGTTATAGCTTGATTTCATTTTATTTTTCCCTTGCCAAAATCTGATTGGAAAAATCAGATTTGATATCATGTTCCCTTATTTGTGGTAACATTTCTTGCTAAGACAGCAGAGGGCGCTCTTCTCTCAAGCTATTGCACTATCCAGTAGCACATCTGTTCAGTAAATTTAGTGGGCAGCAGATTTTAATAAAATTATTATCTTTATGGTTTTCTTTGACCAATTCAATTTGTTAGTTTTTCCAAGGAGGTTATTTCTTGAATTTTAAGGAACACTAGTGGTATTCCTGCCCATTCAATCTCTGACATTTTGGGGAACAGAGAAACCATTGAATATATATGATGAAAGCCATAAACTTTCCAAGAAAAATTATCTCCTCAGTTATACATAGAAAACCGGTGAAAAATTTAAGGAGGCACTCAAAAGCCAATTGAAATCGTTCCAAAATATGCCCATTAATTTTGCAGCTCCATTTTTAAGAAATGTTTTTATTATGAAATTAAAAACAAAAAAATTTAGAGAAAATAATAATAATGAGCTCAACTGCACCTGTCATCGACCTTATTTATCTATAACCCCAATCACTTTTCCATTGCATCCCCCCGCCAATACTCTGAGCCCAGTTCCAATCACTATATCATTTCTCCCATAAATATTTCATCATGCATCTCAAAAACATAAAAATTCTTTTCTTTAACATAAATAGTATTATTATACCTTTAAAATAAGCGATAATTCCTTAATATTATCAGGTTATCTGCTTCTCATAGTTTTTACATTAATTTATTTAAATTCGGATGTAGGCCAAGGGACACACATTGCCTTTGATTATGTCTCTCAAGTCAATTTCAATTTATAGGTCACTCCTCTCTTTTTTTTCCTGTTTTCTTTTTTTAGAAGAAATCGACGTTGCCTTGATACTCAGCAATAGCAATTCCTGGGAGTTTATTAAAAATGAACTATCTCGGGGGTGCGAGGGTAGGTCAGTGGTAGGACTCTCACCTGCCATGCCGGAGACCTGGGTTCGATTCCTGGCCCATGCTCTTCCCCCGCCCCTCCCCCACAAAAAAGCAAACAAGCAAGCAAACAACAAAAAAAAACAAACAAAAATTCAACAAATGGTACCACAATAACGGTATACTCAAATGGAAAAAGAATGAAATGTGATCCTGCCATGCAGCACACACACACAAAAAATTAAATAAAACAAAACTATCTCAAGCCCAACCCCAAAATTACTAAATCAGAATCTATGTTTTAAAAAAATCTCTGGATGATTCAAATACATGTTAAAGTTTGTGAAGACTTCTATAGAGTTTCTTACAGTCTGGATTTTTCAAATTATAGCTCTGTGATATCATTTACCACGGCCATGCATTTCAAGATACTTGAATTAAATCTAGAGGACTAAGCTGATTCAAGCTTAATTTCTTGGCAGGACTACATGATGGGTGGTATGTGTCCTTCTACCAGGAGTAGATATCTAGTTGCATCTCTTTTAATGATATTATTAGCCACTAGTGACCATTGCCTCTGCCTAGTAATTTATTCAGCTTTTACAATGTGGCGATATGCTAATCCTATATGGTGGCGCGCTAATCCTATCAGGTGGTGTGCCAATTCTGACGGGCAATATGCTAATCCTATCACCCCTTCTTTAATTAACTGGAATATTTTTATAAAGAGAAAAATGTCCAGCAACTACTACATTATTTCATTTGAGCTAAATTCATACAGAAAATTTAAGTTCAATGTTTATTTTCCCATTTTTTTTTTGGTCATTTTTCAGAGAGAGCTGATCACCAGGTATGTTCCAAAGGCTGACAATATTTTAAGTATGTAACTATGAACTCTTGGCATTTTAAAATTATTTCTGATGGTTTTTATGCAACACAGTTATTATTCTTATTGATCCTCAATTTCTCCAATCTTTTGTTAGTGGGATATCGTCATGCTGACTCCTGATTTGTTTTGACATAACCGAGACCCTGATAGTCTTTGATAATTTTCTTTTCTTTCAGCTATGACAAAACATTCCAGGTCCATCTTGTACATTTCCTGTCCTAGCCCTGTAATCAACCAGTTTTCCTAACAGCCTTTAACTTGATTTAGTCACAATCTCTGAACTAATGATTCTCATTGCAACTGAAAAATAACTGGTCATTGTTGTGCTTTACTGGACAGTGCTAATAAATGCACATGAGTTTGTACTAATAATTTCAAATCTAAATTTACAAATACAACTATTTTGTTTATTTCTTTGGTTGTATGGTTATACCCCTTTTCTTTTATAATGAAAATCTTGCTTCGTAATGACAATAATGTAATTACTTACTGTTTTATCCTACTACACACAATAAATAGTTTCAGAATAACAATACATTATTAGTAATGATATGATTATTGAAAATAGTTTTAATTTTTTTTGCTTTCCTTTGCATTTTTTTTTATATATCCCACTAAGGATGTATAGTCAATTTACCGTGTTTTAAAGTAACCTGAAATAATTTTTATTTGTATAGCTAAACTACTGTTTCAGTTTGTTAAAGCTGCCAGAATGTACTATACCAGAAATAGATTGGCAGATCTATAGATTGAAGGGTATTTATTAAATTATAAACTACAATTCTAAAGCTGTGAAAATGTCCAAATTAAGCATCAATAAGAGGATATCTTCACTCAAGAAAGGCTAATAGAGTCAGGTGTTTCTCTGTCATGTAGGAAGGCTCATGGCAACTTCTGCTGTCCTTCTCTCTAGGCTTCTGGTTTCAAACGGCTCTCTCAGCATCTCTAAGCCTCTGTGTCTGAGCTTTCTCTGTGTTTTCTGCTTTTTATTCTCTTCACACAGGGCTCCAGTAAAAGGATTAAGACCCACCTTGAATTAGGTGGGTCACATCTCCAAGGAAACAATTTAATCAAAAGTTCCCACCCACAACTGTGTGGGTCACATCTCCATAATCAAGAAGTTCCACCTGACAATAGGTCTACCCCCACAGGATTGGATTAAAAGAACATGGCTTTTCTGGAGTACAGAACAGGTTCAAACCAGCACGAGCCACTATCTCAATTCAGAGTAAGGTTTATCTGTCTCACTTGGTACTACATATAGGAATGCTTTTTAATTTTCATCTTGATTTAATTTTGTTTCATAATTATATATATCATTTTCATTGTTCCAAAGTCAGATCTACAAAATAAGGTAGATTCTGATACATGTATTTAAGACTATTTAACTGTGACCTGCAGTAGACTGAATCACGTCCCCCCAAAAAGACATGTTCAAGTCCTAATTCCCATCCTGTTGCTGTGAAATAATTCATAAAAGGGATCTTTGAGATCCCTGGTAAGATGAGGCCAAACTGAAACTAGAGGGCCTGAATTCAGTATGACAAGAGTCCTTATAAGCAAAGGAAATTTGGACACAGAAACAGCAGCCTCAGGAGTAGACAAAAAGAGACAGAGTGCCATGTGACCAAGGCAAAGATTGATTGCCAGCAAGCTATACCACCAGAAAGCTCTGGATTTTGGAGAAGGCATGGCATGCTGAGACCTTGATTATGGACATCCAACCTCCAAACTGTCAGTCAATACAGTCCTATTATTTAAGCCAAGCAGCCTGTGGTATTCTGTTAACAGCTCTAGCAAACTATTGTGATTTCAGTATATAAAACAGCTGTTCATGCCTTGCATCATGGAGAGCTAAAAGTTGTCCATGATACAGGGCAAAATGTAGTGAAAATAGGAAAGCTTACCATTTTTTCTTGCACCCTGAAGGGAGATGCAGGGTATATGAATTTATTTTCTATAGCATGCCTTATTCAATTTGGAAAGTGCTTGCATGTATAGTATGTGCAAGGTCATTTACTAGTTTATAAATGGGCCATCACTTTTGCTATGAACAATCCTATCACATTGTTGGAGGTTTGTTTCATGAAGGGGAGAGAAAAATTATATATATTTATATATGGTGTAGGGCAGTTTATTTCATCTTTTGCATTAGTACTTTCCTCCTTAGTAAAATAAGAACGTTGAATCAGGTAATCTTTCAAACCCTTTTCAGCACTGAAACTCTGTTCAATTCCACATGTGGTAGACAGCTTCCAAAGATGGAAATTCCTTCCCTCTCTGTATATGCATGCTTCTCCTCATGTTGAGATAGAGTCTAATCCCTTCTCCTTGAATCTGGACTGGTCTTATTGACTTGCTCAACCAGCAGAATGTGGCAGAGCTAAGTTCTGGGACTTCCAAGATATGCTCATGAGAAGCCTTGTAGTTTTGCCCTGGGTTTCTTGGAATGCTCATCCTGGAGGAAACCAGTCTCCATGCAAGAAGCCTAGCTATTTTGTGACTGCCCTGCTGTGGAAAAGTCCAAGGAAGCTACATGGAGCAAACACATGGAGCAACAGAGATGCCCAGTCAACCCTCATCTATTCCTGTCATCTATTAAGATAGCAGGCATGTGAATGAAAATTGTTCTTATCTATTAAGCCAGTCAAGTCTTCAGATGACACCCTAGCTGAAGGCTACCACTGTGCTTAACAGAGACCATAAATAAGGATTCTCCAACTGAGCCCACTTAACCCTTAGAAATATCAGGGATAATAATAAATAGATGTTTATTGGTGGTCAAATTTTGTGTAGAAATAGACAATCAAAAATGTCATATAACTCACATTAAGGCATTATATGATAATTGCTCTGAGAAACAGTAGCCAAAGTACAGAAGATGAGAAGACTAAGGTAGGCTAAACAGAAGTCTTACATATACCCATTGTCTCATTACATAATTAACCCAAAATGACCAGATTCAAAGGAAAATCACTCTTCATACCAAGAACCAAGACAATCTCAACATGAATAGAAAAGACAATGAACAGATGCCAACATAAAAATGAAACAGATGTTAGGATTATCTGATGAAGATTTTAACACACCCAGCCTAAAAATGTTTCATTGAGCAATTACAAACATGCTTGAAGCAAATCTTAAAAATAGAGAATCTCAGCAAAGAAATAGACAGTTCAGCAAAGTACAAGACATAAAGAAAAACCAATGGAAAGTTCAAAACTGAAAAATACAATAACCAAAATAAAATCTCAGGGTTGGGCTCAATAGTAGAATGGAAAGGTCAGAGGAAATAATCAGTGAACTTGAAGAGAGAACAACAGAAATTACCTAATCTGAAAAAAACAAGTCAAAATTGACTGAATAAAAATAACAGTTTCAGGCGTCTGTGGGAATATAAAAATGCTCTAACATTTGTATAATCAGAGTACTTGAAGGAGAAAAGAAAAAGATACAGGGTGAAGAAGTATTGAAGAAATAATGACTGAAAATTTCCTAAATTTGGCAGACATAAAATTTAAAAATTCAAGGAGGTAAGTGAATCCCAAACTAGATTAAAAAAAAATCCTCATCAAGGCTATCACAGTCAAACTTCTAAAATCCAAGACAAGAAAACCATCTTGAAAGCAGTCAGGAAGAAATTATACCTTACTAATAGGAGAAAACAATTAGAATGACAGTGGGTTTCTCATAAGAAAATCTAGTGGCCAAAGGCAGAAAGAAAATTACAGTCAATCCAGAAATATGTTCTCAGACAAAATAGACTGATAAATCAAGATATCTTCAGATGAAGGAAAGCTAAGAGAAAACTTGTCATTAGCAGACTTATTCTAAATGAATGGCTACAAGAAGTTCTCCAAACAGAAGGAAAATGATTTAAAAAAAAAGGAATTTTGGAATATCAGGAAGGAAGAAAGAAAAGCAGAAAGAATAAAATTTCCTTTCCTTCTCCTCTTGAGTTTGCTAAATTATGTTTGTTAGGTGAAGCAAAAGTTATAAAACTGTCTGCTGTTGTCCTTAATGTATGTAGAGAAAATATTTAAGACAGTGTCATAATTTCTATTGGTAGATTGGCAGAGTGAATTATAAAACATAACCCTGGGTGGGCAATGGTGGCTCAGTGGCACAGTTCTCGCTTGCCATGCTGGAGACCCAGGTTCGATTCCTGAAGCCTGCCCACATAATACAAACAAACAAACAAAAAAACAAACATAAAACAAAAAAACTAAATGCTGTCTACAAGAAACTCACATCAAATGTAATTATTTAGCCAGGTTGAAAGAAAAAATATGGGAAAAGATAAATCATGCAAACATTAATACGAAGAAAGCAAGAATAGCTTTCAAACAAAAGTAGGAGTGAAGCAAGATGGCAGCACAGGGAGGTATGGAATTTAGTTAGCTCTCAATGGCAGCTAGTAAATAGCTAGAACTGTCTGGAACAACTGTTTTGGGGACATCTGTGACTGGACACACATCGAACAATAGTCTGGAATGGGTGGAAGGGCTGAGATCACACTGTAGAACTGTAAGTATTTCTCCCAAACTGTGGGGGCTGGCACCCCTCCCCCAGTGGCATGGTAGGCAGTTTTGGAGTCACTTCCCCTTGGGAAAAAGAAGCAATCTCTATTAAGAGCAAGGGAAGATGGCTCAATCAAGCTCCAATTGCAGTTTTAATTTAAAAATTTGGACCGCTGAATACAAGCTCCAATCTTGCACAAGTAAATCCAGACCAAACACAAAAGGAAGCCTGATGTCTCTCCCAGAAGAGAGGCAGTGGGGTTGATGGAAAAACAAAAAACAAACAAACAAAAAACCAGAAATAACAGAGGCTTCTCGAGTCAGTTGAGCTCAGAATATTGGAAAAGGGCTATGACCCACAAAGAGGGGTATATAAAGATGGGTACCAACTCTGGCTCTTGATTGGCAAATCCGGGTAGCTGAGGCCAGGCTCTGAAAAGGAATTTATTTTTAAATATTCTTAACAGCCTATTCAAGGGAGCCAGCAGTGGCTCGGGCAAGGGTGGAGTTAAGAAATGTCTGAGAGATTAAGCAACTAGTCAGGTGAAGGACATAATTCCCTAAAGGACATGTCTTCCCCAAGAAAAGTGGCAGAGGCAGGACCTAATGCATGTGGTGACTCTCATCTAGAGAATTCACAGCACAGAGGCTGGAAAACAGAAACAGCATAAACCCGCCTTCTACCTCAGACTCTGTCTCAACCATGTCCCTAGCAGGAATGGGGGCAAAACTTTTCACTGGTGCAGAGTTATGGGTCAATAACCACCACCTGCAGGGTGGGATAAGAAAAGCTCAGAGTTAAGAGGCGTCACAGGAAAGACCGGCAACCTGCTGGGTTTCATCCTCAGAGAAAATTGATTCTACCTTCCTCCTGAGGCCTGTGCCTGTCATTTAAGGAAAACCTGATTGGAATTGATCATATCTGGGGAGACTCCCCTCACAAAAAAGGTTCCATATAGACAGGGCAAAAAAACAAGTAAACAAGAAAGGGGTAAAAATTCTGATCAGTAAAACAGAAACTATGCTAGAGATCTAGAATAAGTTGAGCTGAATGTCAAAGAATAGACAGAGAACAAAGCTAAATAACAAGAAAACCCTAGGTAAAAGAGAGAAAATGACCTCCAGAATAAACTAATTGAGAAAATCAGGTGCCTTGATACCAGCAAAAAAAAATCACGAGTCATACTAGGAATCATGAAGATATAGCCCAGCCAAAGAAAAAAAACTAACATCTGAAATGAGATATAGGAGTTGAAACAACTAATTAAAGGTATTAAAACAAACCCAAGTCAAATCAATGAGTTAAGGGAAGATATGACAATAGAGATGAAGGACATAAAGAAGACATTGGGCAACCATAAAGATGTACTTGAAAGCTTGAAAAAACAAATGGCAGAAATTATGGGAATGAAAAGCACAACAGAAGAGATGTAAAGCCCAAGTGAGACAACAGCAGATTTGAAGAGGCAGAAGAAGGGGTTAGTGAACTAGATGACAGGATATCTGGAATCCTGCACACAAAGTAACAGATAGGGAAAATAATAGAAAAAGATGAGTGGGTCTTAGGGAATTGAATGACAACATGAAGCATATGAATATATACTATATGGGTCCCAGAAGGAGGAGAAAAGGGGAAAGCTTCAGAAAGAATAATGGAGGAAGTAGTCACTGAAAATTTCCCAAATCTGATGAAAAACATAAAATTACAGATCCAAGAATGAAAACATACCCTAAACAGAATAGATCTGAATAGACCTACTCTAAGACATTTACTAAGCAGATTTCCAAATGTCAAAGGCAAGAGAAAAGTGACCCATCACATACAAAGGAAGCTCAATAAGACTAGGTCCTGATTTCTCAGCAGAAACCATGGAGGCAAGTGGTAGGATGTATTTAAGGTACTGAAAGAGAGAAACTGTCAACCAAGAATTCTATATACTGCCCTTCAAAATTGAAGGGGGATTAAAATGTTTTCAGACAAACAGACGCTGAGATATTTGCAAACAAGAAACCTGCTCTACAAGAAGTACTAAAGGGAGCACTACAGGCAGGTAGGAAAAGATAGGAGAGGTTCGGAGAACGGTGTAGAAATGAAGGCTATCAGTAAGGGTAAAAATAGAGAGAGAAAATAAGAAATGACATACAAAATCCAAAAGACATAATGGTAGAAGAAAATACTGCCTTTACAGTAATCACATTAAATGTTTTTATATGGAGTTAATGGATAAAAATGGATTAAAAACAGGACCCATCTATATACTGTCTACAAGAGACTCACTTTAGGACAAAAACAAGTTGAAAGTGAAATATTGGAAAAATAAATTTCATGCAAATAACAACAGAAAAAAAGCAGGGGTAGCTATAATAATATCTGACAAATTAGCCTTCAAATGTAAAACAATTAAAAGAGACAAAGAAGAACACTTTATTAGTCAGGGTTCTCTAGAGAAACAAAACCAACAGGACATTTTTGTAAATATGAGGTTTAATAAAACTAACTCATGCAACTGTGCGGATGCACAAGTCCAAATTCCATAAGGCAGGTCGAGGGCTGGCAACACTTATTAAAGTGTTTGATGAATTCTGCAGGAGAGGTTGGCAGACTGAAGTAGAGAGTAGGATTTCTCTTCTGACTACTGAAACCATCACCTCTAACTTGAAAGTCTTCTGTTGATTGAATTAAAACCAGCTTATTGGATTCTCTCATCGCAGAACACAATTCCTTTAGTTGTTCATAGATATAAGCCATAGATACAATCAACTGACTAATGATTTAATATACCACCTTTCTGGTTTATTAACCAGGATAAAAAGCCTCACCATAATTTCTAGGCCATTGCTTGTTTGACCAGACAACTGGGCACCATGACTTGCCCAAGTTGACACATGAACCACACCATCACAGATACTGTGTATTAATTTAAGGGACAATTCATCAAGAAGACATAACAATCATAAATATTTATGCACTGAGCCAGAGAGCACCGAAATACATGAGACACATGCTGACAACACTGAAGGGAGAAGTAGACACCTCTAGAATAATAGTTGGAGACTTCAATTCACTGTTTTCATCCCTCATCAATGGATAGAACATCTAGACAGAGGATCAATAAGGAAACAGAGATTTTGAATAGTACAATAAATGGACTAAATTTAACAGATATTTATAGAACATTACACCCAATAACAGCAGAATACACATTGTTCTTAAGTGCTCACAGATCATTCTCCAGGATAGACCACATATTGGGGCATAAAGCAAGTCTCAATAGATTTTTTTTTTCGCATGGGCAGGCACCAGGAATTGAACCTGGGTCTCTGGCGTGGCAGGTAAGAACTTTGCCATTGAGCCACCATTGCCCACCCTCAGTAGATTTTAAAAGATTGAAATTATACAAAACACTTTCTCTGATCATAATGGAATAAAGTCATAAATCAATAACAGGTAGAAGGCAGAAAAATTCGCAAATATATGGAGGCTAAACAACACATTCTTAAACAACCAGTTGGTCAAGGAAGAAATTATAAGAGAAATCAATAAATACCTCCAGGTACATGAAAAAAGAAAACACAGCATATCAGCACTTATGTGATGCAGCAAAGGCAGTGCTAAGAGGAAAATTTATTGCCTGAAATGCCTGTATTAAAAAAGAAGAGCAAAAATTGAGGAATTAACTGTTCACCTGGAGTAACTAGATTAAAAAAAAAACATCAAATCAACTTCAAAGCAAACAGAATGAAATAAATAACAAAGATTAGAGGGAAAATAAATGAAATTGAGAACATGAAAACCACAGCGAGGGTCAATAAAACCAGAGGATGATTCTTTGTGAAAATCAATAAAATCGTTGGACCCTTAGATAAGCTGACAGAAAAAAAGAGAGGATGCAAATAAATAAAAATCAGGAATGGCAGGGGGGGACATAACTACTGGCCTCACAGAAATAAAGGAGAGGATACGATGAATAACTACATGCTAATAAACTAGAGAACTTACCTGAAGCAGATAACTTTGTAGAAAAGCATAAACAACCAACAATGACTTGAGAAGAAATAGAAGACTTCAACAAACTGATCATAAGTAAAGAATTTGAATTCATCATCAAAAACCTCCCCAGAAAAGTCCCATAGAAACATGGAGAACTATCTGGTGGTGGTGGCATTGAACGTGGTGAATCGACTTACCCTGCAGTGCTCAGATAGGCTGAGTCAAGAAGTGCTGGAATGGGCCAAAAGGAGGGCAGTGGACTGGCACTTGCTGGAGTTCCCCAAAGGCAGCATGGGGTCCTTGCCCGGGAAGGACTGACCAGGAAAGATAGTCAGCAGTTGATCCCCAGCACCTTTTTCCTAGAAGAAAGACATCCAACCCATAGTGCTTCCTTCGGGACGATGGCTGAACTCATGGACTATACTTCAAATAGTATGCATCTGTGCCAGAGGAAGGAGGAGCAACCCAGACTATCACTATCACGGATGGAAATCAGAGCTGCATTTGTGCTCAGAAAGAGGGAATGGACAGAAAAGACACATCCTTTCATCTTGGAGGCATCTATCAAGCATCAGAGTGTAACTGAGAGGCATCCCAACCTGTTAAGAACATCTCTAAGGACCTCTACCCAGAAGTATAACCAGGGACCTATTTCATCCATGTGGGTTCAAACGACTTAACCAAGAGGACTTTTGTGGTAGCAACTGACTCAGCAAATCGTGGACTTGGTCTTCCCTGTATGATGTTGGCCTTCACCTGGATCTCATATCACCTTTTTTTTCTAAGTAGCCAGGAGATAAGAATCTTCATATGATTCAGTATTTGCACATTAATTCTGCTTTTGGTGCTGAAAATAAAGGTTTTGCTTTCCTGGGAATTCGAGTTGGTCTCTTTCAGTGCCTATTTTAACTTGAGGGTATGAGGTGTAGTCATCATCATCGCCACCACCACCACCCCTGGTCTCCTTTTGGCTGAAACTAATAATGTAATGATACTGAGTTGTTTTTAGTGCTTACTTTCCAAATGAAGGTTAATTATGATAATAAAGGGAGAGATTGAGAAATGAAGAGAATTCATACTTTATTGGTATTAACCAGTGAAATACAATGTAGGTCATATACAACCATAGGCTTTATGAAAAGATGGCAAAGAGGCTGTGGACACATTGGCCCAAAGCAGGTGGACCTCTAGCTGCTGTGGAAGAGGACATCTCAAGTCACATATAACTAGTCCTTTAGCAGGGAGTCCTCGCACACGGCTGCCATACCCTACACCCCTTTAGACAGTAGTGCCTTTCTGAAGCTCACCTGCAGGGAAGTCTTAACGGGGTGAAGATGCTGCTGCTTATTCAACTGTCACCTGTGGCCAGTGTGCTACCTCCTTCAATTGAAGAAGACCTTGTTGTCACTCTGTAACTCCATCACTAGTCCTTAGCTTCCTATAACAGTTTTTTGAACAAAGTCCTGAGAGTTTTATTCTGTGACTGTATTTTTAATACTCAAAAGCCATTGATTTTAAAAAGGCATCAAATTGTCTCACTTTTTATTTTGAGCTATCATTACCAACAGTATTATTGCATCTCCCAGTTTGGTTGCCTGGTGGTTCATCTCATCTTGAATGTAACAAATCCTTCCTTAAGAAAAATGCCAGCATTTTATATGATGAAAACAAAGTTTTAAGTAGAGTTATATTAATATGTTTTAGTTACATTAGTAATCCTAATGAAGAAATGACTCCCGTGGACCTAGGACCTAGTAAAAGAGACCCATGCCCATTACCATGATGTAAAGGATCATTTTAAGGGGGCTGGAATTTGGGTTCTGCAAGCCTTCTGAAATTGTATGGAAATTGGGAAGAGGAGGTATGGGTTTTATCATTCTCAAAGGAGTTATGACTCAAAAGGTCTAAGAACCACCTAAAGAGTCCTTATGAGGTCTTTCCCACAATTCTGCCTTACCTAGAACCTCAGGGCTTTTAGTCAGTTCCTTGGTATTCTCTGCTACTACAGCTTGTGTCCTCTGTTGTTTGTTATCCTCTTTTTTCCAGATATGTTACAATGTCCTGTTACTAAACCCAAATGTCAATTAGTAATGTTGACTATGCCCTCATTTAGATGGGGTTAGTCCTGATGACTTTCAATAGTTCTGTATGAAGGATTGTCAAAACTCCTAAGACTGTGTAAGCTCCTAAGCACTGTTTTTTATTCCTAAAGAGAAATACAGTTTGTTCATCATTTATGGCCATTATATTTTTGGAAGAGGTTATTACTTGATGCTCAGATTTGGAATTGGGTGGAAAAAGTTCTCAGATAACATTTTTCAAACAGTCAGTATGAGAAGCAAAAGTCACCATCAGCTGAAGGAGTTTATGTCAAACTGATGAAAAAGAAGCATTAGGAAACTGATGAAAAACAAATTCTAAGAAGTTGAACAAAGCAAAACAAAACTGAGAAATGTAGCTTCCTGGGGTATAGGAGAATATTCTAAAGAGGAAAGAATACTCAAAAAAAAACTCCACCTGCAAAATTTAAATTTTCTGTAGCATGCTATCTAAATTAACTTGTATGGTCAGGTTATTTGAACACCACAATATGTGAAGCCTTGAATAGGGCATGAGATCTTGTTGGTTTGTACAGATTAACGTAATACCCTGATACAGCCCATACTAATTTGGGCAGAGAATAAAAAAAGTATTTGCAAAGCCCTTTCTAGGGACTGGGGAAAAAAATGTGGAAATATTAAACTTCTTCACCTGGGGAATTCCTGATAGTCTCACAAGCATTAGGGACTACCTATTTAATAGGCTGAACCTTTGATCTTGGGGCTTGCATTATAAGCTAAGCCTACTTATAATGATCCTAAGACTCACCCCCAGAGAACTGCTTTTGTTGCTCAGATGTGCCTGTGCCAGTTTGAATCTGTTGTGGACCCCAGAAAAGCCATGTCTGTTTATTCTCATTCAATATTGCTGGGTGGGAGTGTTTTGATTATTTCTATGGAGATGTGACCCACCCAACTGTGGGTGGTAACTTTTGATTAGATGGTTTTCATGGAGATACGTCTCCACACATTCAAGATGGGGTTGCTTACTGGAGCCCTTTAAGAAGGAAATATTTTGGAAAGAGCCACGAGAGCTCACACAGCCAGAGACTTCTGAAGATAAAGAAGGAAAATGCCCCCAGGGTAGCTTCATGAAACAAGAAGCCTGGATAGAAAGCTGGCAAATGTCCCCACGTTCACCAGGTGTCTTTCCAGTTGAGAGAGAAAACCTGAACATCATCGGCGTTCTTCAAGGTATCTTTCCCTGATGCCTTAGATTGGACTTTTCTATAGCCTTGCTTTAATTTGAACATTTTAATGGCCTTAGGACATGTAAACTTAATAAAATCCCTTTTTTAAAAACTGTTCTGTTTCTGGTATAGTGCATTCCGGCAGCTTGCAAACTACAACATGACCTCTCTCTCTAAACCAAAATTGGCAGATAAACAGACTGCCCTCCCCGCTACAGAGGCCATAACTCCCAGGACTGTAAAACTCCCTGGTAATATGGGACATGACTCCCAGGGATGAGCCTGGACCTGGCATCATGGGATTGAGAAAGTCTTTTTGACCAAAAGAGGGAAAAGAAATGAAACAAAATAAAGTGTCAGTAGCTAAGAGATTACAAATAGAGTCAAAAGTTCATTCTGAAGGTTATTCTTATGCATTATAAAAATATCCATTTTTAGTTTCTTGTATATTAGAATAGCTGGAAGAAAATACCTAAAACTGTTGGACTGTATTCTAGTAGCCTTGGTTCATGAAGATGATTCTATAGTTATATAGCTTTTACAGTATGACTGATTATAAAAACCTTGTGACTGACACCCCCTTTATCCACTGTATGGATAGATGGGTAAAAAGTAATAATGGGGGGGGATAAGGCATATGGGAATTTTGGGGCTTTCTTTTTTTTTTTTTTTTTTGCATAAGCAGGCACCGGGAATTGAACCTGGGTCTCTGGCATGGCAGGTGAGAACTCTGCCTGCTGAGCCACCATGGCCCGCCTTGGGTGTTCTTTTTAATTTTTATTCTTATACATACATTTTTTGAGTAATGAAAATATTCAAAAATTTATTGCGGTGATGAATGCACAACTATACGCTGATACCGTGAACGACTGATTGTATACTTTGGATGATTATATGTGAATATATCTCAATAAAATTCCATTAAACATTGTTTAAAAACTCCCAAAAAACAAAAGTCCAGGACTGGCTTCACATATGAATTCTAGCAAGGTTACAAGACAGAATTAGTTATCACTCCTGCTCAAAATCCTCAAAAATGCTGAAGAGGAGGGAAAGCTACCCTAACTCATCTTATGAAGCTAACACAATAGCCTAATACTAAAGCTAGGTAAATATATAACAAGAAAAGAAAATTACAGACCAACCACTTTAATGACTATAGATGTAAAAAATCCTCAACAAAATACTTGCAAATCAAATCCAGTAGCACATTAAAGGAATTATACACCATGACCAAGTGGACTTTATTCCAGGTGTGTAAGGCAGCTCAATACAGGAAAATCAATTAATGTAATACACCACATCAATAAATCAAAGGGGAAAAACTACATGATCATCTCAGTAGATGCAGAAAAGGCATTTGACAAAATTCAAATATACTTTTTTTTGATGAAAACACTTCAAAGGATAGGAATAGAAGGAAGCTTCCTCAACATGATAAAGGGAATATATGAAAAACCCACAGCTAACATCATATTCAGTGGGGAAAGACTGAAAGCTTTGTCTCTAAGATCAAGAATGAGAAAAGGAAGCCCACTGTCACCACTGATATTCACATTGTGCTAAAAGTTCTAGCTTGAGTGATTACACAAGAGAAAGAAATAAAAGACCTCCAAATTGGAAAGGAAGAAGTAAAACTTTCACTGTTTGCAGATGTATGCTCCTATATATAGAAAATCCTGATACATCTACAACAAAGCTACTAGAGCTAATAAATGAATACCGCAAAGTTTCAGGGTACAAGATCAACACCCCAAATTAGTACTGTTTCTATACACTGCTAATGAGCACTCTGAGGAGGAAGTCACAAAAAAAATTCCATTTAAAATAACAACCAAAAGAATAAAATATTTAGGAATACATTTAACCAAGGACATAAAAGATCTATACACAGAATACTATAAAACATTACGAAAAGAAATCAAGGAAGATCTAAATAATGCAAAGACATACAGTGTTCATGGATTGAAAGACTAAATAGAATTAAGATGTCAATTCTACTTAAATTGATTAATATATTTAATACAATACAAATTAAAATCTCAACCACTTATTTTTCAGAAATAAAAAAATCAATAACCAAATCTATTTGGGAGGACAGGGTACCCCAATTAGTTAAAAATATTTTGAGAAAGCAAAATGAAGTGGGAGGTCTCACACTACCTGACTTTAAAGCATATTACAAAGCACAGTGGTCAAAACAGTATAGTACTAGCATGAAGACAGATGATATACTGGCCAATGGAATCAAACTGAGTGTTCAGAAATAGACCATCTCATCTATGGTCAATGATCTTTGATAAGGTGTCAAGTTAACTCAACTGGGAGAGAGCAGCCTCTTCAATAAATTGTGCTGGGAGAATTGGATATCCATATCCAAAAGAATGAAAAAGGAACCCTATCTCACACCTTATACAAAAATTAACTTGACTCTGCGTGGGACATGACTCCCAGGGATGTGTACCTTCCTGGCAACGTGGGACAGAGATCCTGGAATGAGCTGAGATTCAGCATCAAGGGACTGGAAAAAATCCTAGAATGAGCTGAGAATTAACATCAAGGGATTGAGAGAACCTTCTCGACCAAAGGGGGAAGAGTGAAATGAGACTAAGTGTCAATGGCTGAGAGATTCCAAACAGAGTCGAGAGGTTATCCTGGAGGTTATTCTTATGCATTAAGTAGATATCACCTTGTTGTTCAAGATGTAGCAGAGAGGCTGGAGGG
>PVIY010047986.1:0-17562 GCA_004026745.1 Myrmecophaga tridactyla | reverse complement strand
GAAGAGTAGAACATATGGAATAAAAATAAATAATAGGGGGAACAAATGTTAAAATAAATTCAGCTTGAAATGCTAGTGGTAAATGAAAGCGAGGGGTAAGGGGTATGGTATGTATAATCTTTTTTTCTCTATTATCGTTTTATTTCTTTTTCTGTTGTCTTTTTATTTCTTTTTCTAAATCGATGCAAATGTTCTAAGAGATGATGAATATGCAACTATGTGATAATATTAAGAATTACTGATTGTATTTGTAGAATGGAATGATATCTTAATGTTTTTTTGTTAATTTTTTTAATTAATAAAAAAAGTTAAAAAAAAAAAAAGTGAATCCAGGAACTACATCCAAATTTGGGGAACCAGAACAAGGAGGGAAGCAGAAACTGCATTAACAGTTAGCCAAGGACTGAACAGGCTCCTCAAGCAGGACAGGAAATTGAAGAGTGATAGAGCAGAGAGCATGCAGCAGGCAGCATTGCGTTGGTCGAACCACAGGAACAAGACCCACGTACCCAGAAACCAGATTGCAGGCACAGAGCTGGATTGCCTAATCGGCCGCTGAGCTTTAGAGTCCCAGAGCAGCAGAGGCCCCCTACAGAACTAAAAAACTCAGCTTCAGTGGGAATTGAACCCAAATTTTGCAATCTAAACGTCTCAAAGAGTTATTTTAATTTTGGCATTCATATACGTTTTAAGAGTCAGTATTGATTTTATTTTGAATTTTATGACTGGGGATGGGGGAGGAGGGTCTCTACAGCAGACCTTATCTATTGGTATATCACAGCACACAAGTGGACAGTTCATGGGGCAGAACCCCCACCCACAGCTGTGCAGCTAGTACTCCACACAAAGTACCTGGCAGAGGAGGCAGGTGGGGGCTGAAACCCAGCCTAAATCCTTTGCACCAAGCCAAGCTTCCTGGTGCAGGGCTGTGGCTGCAACTTTTTGTTATTCCCTGCTTCTGCTAGCTGCCAGCTCTGCTAATGGGTTATAGATGAGTGAAGATATGGATCCGTTTGGCTCCTGGGGAGGTGAGGCAGGCATGGGGCAGCTGGAACACCCTGGCCAGATCCCTCCCACTGGGAGCTGCCTTGTCTGGTATCCATAACTCAAAAAAAAAAAAAAAAAAAAGGTCTGAATCCAGCCTGAACCACAGCTAAACCATTCAACAAACACCCAAGCCCTGCCTTGGGTAGGGCCAAGAGCACCTGATCAGTCTCCTTACAAGTCCTCTGCTTATGAATCAATCCCCAGGTCTAGGTAGGATTGGACTCCAATGCCAATCAAGGAGGCACAGAGGCAGGGCCTGAAGGAAGCAAGGAGTCAGGTGGCCCGGCTGGAGAAGAGCATGTTTGGAAAGCTGATTCAGCCTGTGCTTCCGGAGACAAGGGTTCTGGAAGTTGGATGCTGGTGGCAGTTTTAGCAGGGCTCCAGTAGCAATACCCTCCCCTACCTGGAAGCCACAACTGATCGAGGCTGTCTATCCCAGCCCCATAAGGGGGTATGCCATCAGACTAGCCTTTTTCTAACATGACCCTTACTCAGAAGTGCTCATTTCTTGGTGGATAGGGCTGTGAGTTTGTCCAGAGCAGTCTAAGGATGAGGGATATGAGGCCAAATCCCTGCCTGTAATTAAGCTGGAATTTGATAGTAAGAGATCATCCTGGACTGTTTCATTTGTCCACAAGAGTTGGAGTTGGGCACCTGCAGTTATGCAGAAGGAAGTGACATATGCAAATAAGCCATGTGCTTGTGCTGTTTTGAACAGCTTTCCTGTGCAGTGCATCCTATCTTTCAAGGTCTGTTTACAAAGAGGTCTGGAGTCTTCTCTTGTCTTTTGGCAAGCACCCAGCTTGCCCAGGCGTGACTTAGCACGGAAATTGGGTTTGACTTTAAAAATGCTCCTTGTGACTGTACTTCTGCAGCCAAGACAGACTCAGTGCTAAATTATTGAACAGTGTGGATATTTGCCCTCCTCAGTCAGAGCCTTTCTTCTCCAGATTCTCCTTTGCCTAAGAAGTCATTTTAAATATGCAGCGATGCAAGGCTCTCTGCTTGCTTGGCCTAATGCTCAGCCAGGTTCCAGTTAAGGTTTAACAGATGCTGCAGCACCCGGAGCACCAGCCTTTGCTCCAGGGTCATGAGGACAGAATTGGATGAGTGAATATCTTGATGACCAGTTATCTCCAAGCTATTGTTCCAAAGCAATTGAACTTAACACTTCTAAAACCAAAATCATTAATTAATCCCCAAACCAGCTTCTATGCCTGTTTTCTCTATTTTTCAGTAATAGTACCACCATCCACCCACCTACCAAAGCCCCAAGACTTGGCCTCACCCTTGTCACATGCTTCTTCCTCCCCCTGCAACATGTAACAGTCTCCAAGCTTTGTCAATTGCACTTCTAAAATATTTCCCAGAGACGTTCAATCCCACTCCCGCCACCCCCACCGTTCTCACTATTCTGGCTTGTCAAACTGTCATCATCTCTCATCTGGCCTCCCAACTAGTCCTCCCAGTCAATTTCTCCTTCTCCAATCCTTTGGCAGCAACAATCTAATCATATTTTCCAACCTTCATTGGTTCTTCTTGATTTGAGAATAAAGTCTTAAATCTTTAGCATGTTAGGGAGATCTCAATTTGCATATGAGTTCTATCTCTTGCAACCCCATGACCATGGGCAAATCACAACTTATAAAATGAGAATAATAAATACATGGAGGATTAAATTAGATGATAATGTATATAAACAACACAGTTCAGTAGCAGGCATCTAGAAAGTTCCAGAAACCCTGGCTTCCCCTCCATATCCATGTTCATTTCTGCATTTTATGGCATTTCCTATATAACCACATACATTCTGTAATGTGTTTGGGCTGTTGAATATACCATTCTCCTGCCTGGAATGACCTTTATCTCCTTACCTACTGTCCTAGGATCCTCCAAAGAAAGAAAACTGATAGGAAATGTGTGTATGTGTGCATATGTGCATATGTGTAAATATTAGGAGATTTATTATAGGAATTGGCTCATGTGACCATGAAGGTTGGTAAGTTCAAATTCCACAGGGCAGGCTACATGTTGAAAACTCAGTGAAGGTGACAGTGAATTCTCCAGGAGAGGTGGGTGGCTGAAATAGAGATAGAAATTCTTGTTTCTGACTGCTGAAATTCTCAGTTCTTTTCTTATGACTTCCAACTGATGGAGTAAGGTGACTTCTCTCATTGCTGAAGGCAATCTCCTTTGTTGACTGTTGATATAATCAGCCACAGGTGCAGGCAACTGCGTAATGATTTAAATCCATCTATGAAATACATTCACAGTAACAATAACACTTGTGCTTGCTTGACCTAACAACTGGACACCACAACCTAGCCAAGTGGATATGTGAAATTAATCATCACATCTGCAGTGAATTACTACTCATTCCTAAAGGCCCATCTCAAATGTTACCTTCCCTGAGATGGCCCTAATGCTCCCATCCTTGCATTTTCATAACTTTCCTACATAACCTGTTGCCTGAAATATTGTTGTCTCAAGCAAGGACTCTGAGAGCAGAGGAAATGCACATTCAGGCATTCATGCAACAAACAGGCATACAACATTTATTTTGAGTAGGCACTGTGCTGGGCACTACAGACACAAAGATGTAATGATCATCATCTATATTAATCAGGGCTCTTAGGTGCAGACAGCAGCACCTACTCTAACTTGTTTAAGCAGAAAGAGTTTTATTATGGAAAGTTGAGTAGCTCACAGAATCTTAGGTAGGGCCAGGCCAGGCTTGGTGTTCATACAAGCAGAAGTAATGAATGTAGGGACTATTCAGACAAAGAAAAATGACTAATAACACCAAGGAGCTGTTCTAGTGGAAACACCATTGGCATAGCCTCCTGGTACTGGAAGCTGAACCCTGGAAACTCAATCATATCTGTCCATGGAAGAACCAGATGCTACCAACAAGTAGCCAGAAGATCCAGTCTCCATTGTTCACTTCCATTTGAATCTCCTAAGTGCAACTGCTTTGTAGAACCTATGTTGCATTCCTGCATCCCAGCTGCAAGGGACTCTTATGTATAGTTTTTAGCTTTCCATCTCAAATAGGAAAGCAAGCCATGAAGGGTTTGGAACGAGTGTTGCATGAGACACTCATTCCAAATGAGTAGAAAGACAGGCAAGCAAACACATCATGACAGTATTGTCAGAATGGTATGATGGCCTGTCAGAACCAGAGGAGTGATCCCAAAGCCAGATTGGAGAAGCCAGGTGAAGAGGTTTATATGAAAGATAAAGCTTTGTGTTTCAGGTTTAAAAAGTTTCTCCATATCTTGAAGGCACTGGGCAGTCATTGAATGATTTGAAACAAGAGAGTGGCATGGTCATATTTTAGTTGGTGAAGATCCACTGGGATTGGAGAGGGGCAAGACTAAAAGGAGGAAAGCCAGTTAGGAGACCATTGCAATCCATCTGGGTAGGAGATAATGATGATATCTGAACCAAGGTGGTGGCAGTGAACTGGAGAAGAAGGATGGAGGCAAGAAAAGTTTTGGATCTGATGACAAATCACCCTTGAGGTGAGAAGATTGAGGCTTGTAAGTCAGGGACAAGGTCTGGCTTGGACAGTTGGGTGGACTCTGGTGCACTTCACCAAGATGAGGCACACAAGAAAGGTGTGAATTTGTGGGGAAAAATGACAAGTCCAGTTTGTGATATGGTGACTTGCAGGTACAGGTGGGACATCCGAGTGGAAGTATTGAGTAAGCAATTAATCAAGGTCTGGCACTTATGAGGGAGGTTTGAGCCATATAGTAGCCATCTACTGCTTTTTTTCTGACCACCTTACCTATCCTTTTTGGAAACCACTCAGGCCACATGGTTGTGAGGAACTAACCCCCCTCACCTTCATGAGTGGCCATTTATCCCAAGTTTGTCCAAGGAGAGCCCACCAACTCTCAGCCAAAGTGATGCATTCAGGTATAGGCACGTGACCCAAACTAGGCTAATCAATCAGAAGCACACCCAGGCTTTAGCTAGACTCATCTGAGCTGAAACGCTCTGATTCCATTGGGTTGTCAAGCTGATAAATGACAGCTTAGAATGTCCAAGGAATATTTGTCCATTAGGTACCTTTGACCAAATATCAAGATACAGATGTGGCCAGGAGGCTAACTGACTAAAGAAGAGGGGCTGTGAGTCACCCCAGAAAGATGTAACTTTACCTCCTGTACCAACAACAGTACCTACATGTAGTAAGTACTCGATCTATGTTCAGTGAGTAAGGGAATGAAGGGTTTAAAAATGTGATAAATATGACATAGTACTACAGCTCTATCACATCACTAAGAAAAGTCATACCTTGAGGTAAAAAAAAATACAGTATGTCACAATGGATTTAGTAGATATACAGAAAATTCAAAACAAGTAGTTTACAGGTTTTTGTTGGGGAGGGGGAAGGATTGCACTTGGAATAGTGTATTGTTTTGCATAGCCATTTTCCTTGGATGTTTGAAGACATAGACAAATAGTATTAAACACATCACAATACTAAATACTGTACCCAATCAGATCACCAATTCCTTTCCTTCAAATGTTTGCTGCCATAAAATTAATCACAGTGTAACTATGGCACTAGCTTTCAGAGTCACAGAAGCTCGTTTTCTAGTGGCTGATGCAGCAAGGCAGTGGGTCTGATTAAGTTACAAAAACAACAAAGGCAGTATAAGTTAAACTGTCATTTTAACCAAGTAGGGATCCAAATTATAACCGGAAATGTAATGCGTTTTGCTTAACATTGTGCACAGCAATTAATCCATAACTCTTATATATAGGCCTCTGAACAGAACTTAAAAATCTAGTCATGACTCTCCATTTTGTTCTTTTCTTTGGCTAACAAAGGATACACGAAATAGGAGAGGCATGGGTAATTAATTCACTTGACCTCTCATGTCCTCTCCATTTCTCCACCTAAACCAGAAAGCAACATATGCCCTGAGCTTTAATTAAACCAATTGCCCAGAGGATATTAACAACAGTCTCCTCACATGCTGAGAATATAAGGGCGCTGCTGGTAGTTGAATTTGTCTGGGGCTTTTGGGAAATTGAAGGAGAGGAGTGCTGAAGGGAAAGGAAAGGAGGGGAAAAAATGAGCAGGCATGGTTTCTGCAGTAACAGAATGGTTTGCACATTCTTCCTTCCTAAGCTGTAATAACAAACAAGCCAGGCAGGAAGGCACCAACTCCCCTCTCCCTTGCATTTGTCCTTCCCTTTGCCTGCTGCCTTCTAGATCCTGCCCCTCCGCATCTCTGGCTGCACTCTTTGTGGCAATGCCACACCTCCTAGAGTCCCCTGAGCCTGTCAGAGGGAGTGTCTACAGAAAAGAAGCCCAACTGTTGGGCTAAATGGAGGCATTTTTTTCTATCAGACAATGAAGTATTGCGAAGTTCTCATACGCTCACCCACAGATACACATATGCAAGCATGCAATGGTCTAATCCCTTGGGAGGTTCTCACTGAGGTTATTCAGCTAGACTCTCACCACCTTTGCAGGCATGCCAAAGCTACTGCAGGACTGATTTTCAGTGCATGGGTTTGGAGAGAGAGGGTGCTGGATGGCAGCAGGCATTTTTGCTAAGCAGATGCCATAGCTCTCTATTCTCCCGTCTCCTTTCTGAACCTCTCTGCCTCCCCATCTCTCAGTCACCCTCTTTGTTCACACGGTCCTCCAGCTATCCCACATGCACCTTCATCTTCCTAGGGAGAAAATAGTGTATTATCTTACAGTGACCTTGCTAAGAGAGCAGGCAGGAAGGAGGTAGGGGTGTTTGTGTAAGGAGGGGCCGGAATACCAGCCAGTGACTGAGCAGCTGTTCAGTTAACATTTGTTGAACGACTGA
This sequence comes from Myrmecophaga tridactyla, assembly GCA_004026745.1. Taxonomy (NCBI): domain Eukaryota; kingdom Metazoa; phylum Chordata; class Mammalia; order Pilosa; family Myrmecophagidae; genus Myrmecophaga; species Myrmecophaga tridactyla. The sequence continues at coordinate 10,672 of PVIY010047986.1, read as the reverse complement.
CACACAGAATAGTATATCTGGATAACTTACCCGAAAGAGCCTTCACCACAATATAGAAAAATCCAGATTACTCCTTCCCACTCCTAGCATGCTTTACTCTCCCACTAACTCCCCTGGACCCCATCTTCCCAGAATCATGGACCTAAAAATACTGCTCTACTTTGACTAAGTCCCAAAATGATGAAATAAGCCACATACCTGGACAAGCACTGGGCCCCTATTGCGGAGGGAAGCCCAGACCTCTGCCATACTGTTAGGAGAGCTCCAGGCACTCACGGCGCATAAGCCACAGCCGCTAGGACTGAGAATTCCCCAAATTGCCTGATCCTTTTCCACCAAACTCAGACTCGGAGGCAGCTATTAGTACTAAAATGAATACTAATGCTATCATCTTTGAGCACCTATTATGTGTTAGGCACTTCCATAAATTATCTTATTCAATTATACAATAAGTCTAGTTCTCTCATCCCCAGCCCCCCCCACCCACCCACCCACCCACACACATACACACACACTCCACAGTTGAGGTTCAGAGAGATTAGAGAACTTGTCCAAATAACTCCTGGAACGACGGCAGCCGTCAAGATTTGAACCTGTATCTTTCCAGATCCCAATTGCCCGGTGTGCTACCTCACCCAAATAAGAAAGCAGCTTCATTTGCGCTTGCTTTCAGCAAAGGATGCAAACCATTTCACTACTGCATTTTAGGATTCAAGTCTGAACATTTTTCCTGCAGGCCAGCTTTTCTCTTAAGAGAGTCCCATTTGCCTCTTACAGAGACAGCTGTCCCAACATAAAAACCCCAGTGACCCATTAAACTGTTCTCCTGAAAACCTCCTCTGGCCTGCCCAACAGGAACAAGGACGAAGAGGCAAACCACAGCCTCTGGCGATTGAAAGAGGTGTTAGCTTCACAGCCTAGTGGGTTGGTACAGGTACAAATGTTATTAGGCAAAGCCACAGAAATAACCAACCAAATTAAACTTTAAACTCCAAACCATTGTAAGGATAATGAGTGCACTTTATAATAATTGCCAGGAGTGAGAGCCGAGAAGAAAACATTGGAAAAGGCCTCAACTTCAGTTTCTTCATTTGCAAAGCGGGGATTAGAATGTCAACCAAGTCCCTGAGCCCACTGAGGGCTGGAATAAAAATGCTTCACGATGAATGAGCCAGGAACAGATTAGAAACAGGCCTGCTTCACCAAAGGGCCTGCCTACCTTGGACTCATTACTGACAGCCGGGATGACCGCGAGACTCATGCAGCTGCTCCTGCACCTTTTTCTTTTTTCTTTTTTCCTCAAACCTGGAAACCTGCTCTCTTAAATAAAAAGCTTTACTGCAAAATTCATTTTCAAGTAGGAGGGACTCTCCGTGCCTCCTTTCCTGTGGTTTCCATGACAGGTGCTCCCAGCTTCCTGTGAATCTGTGACCTCCCTGGTGATGTTCTCTGGTCCTCTCCTTTCTGGAGGGTTCGAGTTGCTGCTGTCCAGCATCCTCAGTGGAAAGCATTCCCCAGTTGCTATGGATTGTCATGCTCAGGGGAGCAGAGGCCCAACAGGGGTCACTAGGTGTTGTCCTGTCTTCCTCCCATCCACATCATTTTGGCTTTTGCCTGTCTGGCTCAGATGAAGGAAAATGTACCTGCATGAGGAAGCAGGCAGAGAGTGCCTAGGGAAGACCAGAGAGGACCTAGAAGTTAGGACCTCAGTCACCTGAGATCTGCCACCCCAGAGAAAAGCAACATTGTGGAAAAGCAACTGACAGCATAAGGAACCCAGACACACCGACACTAAATGCAATTACAGTGATGTCACATTGCAGCATTTTGAGGAGGGAAAGGGGTGGGGGCAGTCAGTGGAGGGGTGGGAGGGGGTCTCAGAACCATGGAAGGCAAAAATCCTGCATACTATCAAAATTACCATGGGCATTCCTTATAATACAGTAAGTCCTTTAAATCTCTTTCACAGTCCTGGAGTATAAAATTCTGTATGGTACTGCTTATGTATCTCAAAGTAGAAAACCACTGAGCTAGAATAAACCCAAGGCGGGGGCGGAAGGCAAGTTGATAGGCACTTGTCCGGTCCTTCTAAATATTCCACCTTTAAGATAAAGGAGGGGTGGAAAATTGAAAATGTTTCTACTCATTTGCAAGGTTTAGTCCCATTCTGTGCATGTGTTAAACTTCTGTAATATAATCTTAAAACATGTTAATGTATTTGTTAGTTGTAGAAATTAAATGAGGTGATGCAGCCTTATTGTATGGATGTGTTGAGACTGGTTAGTCTCTGTTAAAGGCTAATTTATTTTTAATGGTAGAATCATCACTCTCATACAGATATAAAACAATCATATGTCAGAGATTTTATTTTATTTGACTCAATGAGGGAACAAGTTCAAAAGCGAACTCAAAGTTCCACATATTTATAGTCAGATAGGGAATACTTAAATGAAGTCATAAGTGGATGCAAAATTGGCAAAATGGTTCAACATCCCTAGAGTGTTGCATTCTACAATTTGCATTTTTATGGGATAGGGATTATTACAATTAGTTTCCTGCAAGTATACGTGTATCTCTACTGAGTTGTAAAATAGCCTAACCAAATACAAAGCCAGATGAAGGAGCTAGCCAGGACACCCACTAAATTTCAAAATCTTTCACAGTTTTTTTTTCCTACAATTCTGGAAGCTGGCAGTGCTTTAAGTGCCTGGCATAGCCCTCCAATGTACTGACCAGGCTCTCTCCCTCCAGCCCTTCAGGGCGCTGCAAGTCGCTGCAGGGTATAGAGAAGAGAGCCAGCCATCCTGCAGGGTAGAGAGACAATTTCCCCATGTCCCTGTACTGGACTGCCAAAGGGCTCTTCTCTCAGCGTTGAAGATAAGGTTTCTTACCATCTTTATGGTGCCTTTATCAAGGGGTAAAAACAGGGCTGAAAGACAACGGAAGCGGTTCCCGGTGTCAAGTAAAATTGTTCCGGCCCACTCCTCTTGTTTCTTCACATGCCCTGGTTCATGGCCCATTTCTGCTGACGTGGTTTTTGCTTTCACGTCTTTCTGGGTGGGTCTTTCCCCCGACGAACCTAGCTCCTGGGCCGCACTCTGCCCCTGCTTCCCCTCCCACTTCCCAGGTCTGGGCGGGCTGGCTTAGCTGTAGCCCCCAGTGGCTGTCCCTGCACTCCTGAGCACCGGCGGGACCCGTCTGGCTTAGCCTGGCTGACCCCTCCGATGCCCAGCTGGGCTGCCACCATTACTCTGTTCCCCTGGCATTTTCCATCATTCAAGTGTTTCCTCTCCCTGAATCCTATTTAGCTGGTGGATGGGAGGGTTTCTGGCTGGGGTAAAATTGTAATCAGCAGTTTGAAACAAAGAGAACTAGATTGCAGACCCAAAATGAGTTTCTGTGCTCATGTGGCATGAGGGTTTCTCATCCATGTTTAAAGGCAAACTATTTTAGTCAGCTCTTCTCTGAGCCAGAAACTGGGATGGGGGGGTGTGTCAAAATGGGGATAAGGATGGGGAAAGTGTGAGGCCGAATACAGAGCATGAAGACTACCCCACTCTGGAGAAAGTTCTCTAGGGGTGGGAAGGTGGGAGACACTTCCAGGAACATCACTGTGGTCTTAGGAGACAATGGGGTCAGTGGTCCAGGGGCTGGAGACTCTCTGCAGAAGAGCAAGCCTGGTGCAGAGAGATAAAGGGATATGTAACACCAGAATGACCCAGCAGCGGGCAGGTCAGGGAAAACCGAGCCTTATGGCTCCCCTTTCCTGCTCTTCTAACTACATCCCCCCTGTCCTTTCAAAAAGCCTTATTCCCTCTCCTACCTCAGGGCTTATCAAGGAATTTTCAATGAACCCCGAAATTGAGCCAGCTTAGCTCATGTGACCTGGCTCAGCAGGATTACCCTTGCGAGGACCCAGCCATCAGCCTGGAGGATCCGAACTTCCTTCTCTTGGTTCCCGGGATGCCCTGTGAGTCTTCTCTACAGGCATGTGAAGTTTTCCTGTGGTCTTGGGGGAAGTGCAGGAAGCAGGCAGCAGCCCACTTTGCAGCGGCCAGGATGGGTGAGGAGGAACTGGGGCTATACTGAACCGAAGAGGGAGAAGCTTGGCCCCACCAGAACTGGCTCTTTTTATCTCTGGTTGGGGCGTCACACTCCCTTAGTGACCCTTTGTCTCAAAAGTTGTCTGAGGCCTCATGGATCCAGGTTCTTGAGGGTAGCAGAACAAGCACTATCAAACTGCCTGATGTGAGGCAAATTCTGTGCCCTAGCTATATAGAAGCTGAGATGACAAACACGTGTTATATTTATTCACTCAGATCTTTATTGAGCACCACCATATGCCAGGCCTTGGGTCAGGTGCAGTTTATGTATTGATGATCAAAGCAAAGTTCCTCACTCAGAGACTGTACATCCTGGAGAGGGTCCAGTTCCAAAGTCCGTTCTCACAAGTGTCTCTTGGTCCAGGCCGTTCCCAATCAGTCAATGACACATCCAGCAGTGAGCTTTGCTATGCGCAGTACTCCATGCTAGAGCCAGTTCTGACCCGGGACCTTTCCTTCCTGAACCCCTGATGGGCCTGGACTGAACTTCTGCTCTGGTTTGCAGCTGTTTTGATGCAGGCTGCACCCCATCTCTTGGCTTCTTACCAGCATCATTCATCTGGTCCTCAGAATCTTTTCCCAGCCAAAGCCCTTTCTTCCCTGGCCCAGCTAGTGGCAGGGTCATCATGGTCAGTGGGATTAAGAGTCCTGACATGGAGTCACACTGCCACTCAATTCTGGGGGACCATCCAGGACTAGAGCTGTACAGCATGGCAGCCCCTTCATGGTAGCCATTCCTCCTACACATTGACAAAAGAGAACCAGGACTTTCAGAGACTCCTTATTCACCCCCACACCCCTGAGTCCCAAGTTTTAAATTCATTAAAAATGAAATTCCATCATTTAAAATTCATTAAAAATGAACCCCAACTCCATCAATTCTATCCCCTCCCTTCCAAGTCTAGTTCTACTTATTACTGTACCAGCGAAAAGAAAAAGGATGCAAATGGGAGCCAATGCAGTGACTCATCCTTTACTTGGGATTATTTTAAAGAGCCATCAAAAAAATAGACAGGTCAGATCATCTGCAAAAATTTATTTGATTTCAAAGGCAATTTGCCCTAAGTTATGGTATCTTTCTTGCATTCCATGAAAGCTTGCATTCCAGAAATATTAATGTTTTTTTAATACCACCCCCACACCAACTGTAAGATCTCACTGCAGATTTCTGGGTTTGCAGGAAACTCTGTATTCCTTCAGAACATGGCTACCCAAGGACTCAAGAGTGTCCCTGCCTGATATATGGAGAGAAATTCACTCCTCCCACTACTGTACGGGTTCTCTAAAAGGTCTTCCCCAAAGAGATTCCTAGTAACAATTATGCAAATGTGTGGATAAGGTAAAGTTACATTTCTAGTTCAGATAGAATAAATGCCAGAATCCCAGTTCAATGCGATGGATGCCTGAGAGCATAATAACTTCCCTTTGCCCCTCAGATGGAGTCTTCTCTTTCATTTATCAGTGTAAGGAGTCCTGGGCTACCTGGCAGTTTGCCAGTGATGGGAACCCAGGCTCCTTATAGATTGTTTGCTAACTGTAGATATTTTCGTTGTCTACCTGGTCCAGGATGGCTCAACACCACAGCCCCACTTCTGCCTGTAAGAAAAGAGAAAGAAAAGCAGCAGAGGGCAAACCCATTTCCTTTTAAGGACATGACCTGGAAGTTGCACATGTCACTTCTGCTGACATCCCATTAGCCAAAATCCTTCATGCAGCATACTCAGCCTCAAGGAAGAGTAGACATTGGCCCAGCGTAAACTTCTACTGCTAATAGAAAACAGGGAGAATGGATATTGAGGAGGACAACTAGGTGTTAATGTTCTTTCCCTCAGCAATAATCCCCAGCTCTACGCTGTCATTCAAAATGGTGGGTTCATGCCCAATCCTTGAGTCTTTACTCATGCTCTTCTGTAACATGGAATATTCTCTCCACTTCTCCACACCCATCCTGACTTTACTATCTCCTCAGGTTCCATCTTCTCCCCAAAATCTTCCCTGACACCTCCAATCCACAATTACTTCCCACAGAGTTTCTTGACCTTTATGTTTTCATTATACAAATGCTGTGCCATATAGTTGAGTCATAATTATAGAACTAGAGAGTACGTTTCTTCAGAGCAGGATTGCTAATGTATATTTTTCTTGTATCCCCTATGATCGCTAGTCCAATGTTAAACATGCATATGTGTTTAAAAATTAATCTCTGAAATGAATTGAACAGTAACCTGAATAATTTATGAAAAATATCATGAATATTCCTAAATTCCTATTTTTCACCTGAAAAATAGCCTTTCTTATTGTATATATATTCACAACTCAAAAAACAGGCTTTATTCTTATTTAGCTTCCTCATTCAATTGTTCACTGGGCAACTTTGCTTCAACATTAACTGTGCTGCTTCAAAATTACTTAGGATAAACATCGCTAAAGCACTTAGCACAGGGCCTGGCACACAGCCAGTGCTGAAGAGAAAAAGGTCAAGGCCAAATTATACATGTAAACTGAGTTAAAGTGTTTAAAACGTACTGCAATGGGATGAGCAAAGATTCTGGTATTAGACTCTGGTTTGAACTTTGGTTCTTCTACTTACTGTTTGTGAGACTAAAATGAGAATAATAATATAACCTATTCACAGTACAGCAGAGAATATTAAGTGAATTTATTAATGCATGTTTGTCTTTTATCTATTATCTTTTAGCTCCATGTATAGACTTCTATACCTTTGTTTGTAATGCTGGGGCTTGGAGTCTGAAATTTAATATTTCCCAGGTTCCCTTGCTAGACCATTTCCAGTTAGTTCTGCAGTTGGGAGGCACTATTGGGAGACTGGAAGGCAGGAGGAGAGAGAAAGGAATTCTCTTTCTTCTTCCACCTTCTTTTGAATGGCTATACCTCCAGCATCCTTTGACTTTCCTAGCACCAACTTCAAACTACCCTCTGAGTAGTCCCATCGTCAGCCATACAATGTCCCCTTGGCAGTCCCAGTAGCAACCACATGGTGGCCCTGTATCAGCTAAGCTCCTAAGGTGATGATCCTTCCTCAGCACTTCTAGCTTCTGGTTATATATTTCTTCCTTTATTCCCTAAGTCCTAGGGCTGGTAGTTCCTTCCTATAGTTACTAATCTTACTGCCCCTTTTGGGTGTCCCAGTCTTCCAACATCTGTGAAATCAAATCACTATATTAAATACCCTCTGGTTGAAATGCCTGCCTGATTTCTGTTTTCAGACTGGATTTTGATGGAAACAATCTGTAATGTGTTTAATGCATATTAGATGTTCAACAGATGTTAGTTCTCTCCTAGATAATGAGAATATTAAATGGAAGTAAAGCAATATTAACTTTATTTTTTTAATTATCATTTCTTTTCAGAATTCTTCATTTTTCACCACAGGGCTCCCAGCATTTCACAAAGACACCAGTTCTCAGCTTTAGATATGAATCCTCAGCAGCAGTGGAATTCCCAAAGGTGCAGAGGCTCAGGCCCACCTATCGAGGGACAGGGGTGAGTTGTATGAATTTTGAAAAAGAGATCCAGGTAATTCTTATGTGTGCTGAAGTTTGAGAACTTCTAGTTTGGATATTCAGAACATAGTACGCTAATGATTATGGCTTTTTAACTCCTCACAGCTGGTACAACATTACCTACTTAGTGGCATCTCAACAAATATTATTTGTAATGATGCTGACACATCGCAATAACCAGTTGAATAGTCCCCACTTCAGTGATATTAAAATCAGATCAACATTAAGCTGGTTTACAATCACGGTACTAGATGTTTCTTGACTCCATTCCAGATGTGAGGGATAAAGCAAAGTTCCAAGGATGGTGAGTGGCAGTTAGAACTTATTCTATTGAAATTAGGGGAAACAGCAAGAAAAATTAGTTTCCCAATATCATAGGGCTGTACCATGCAGAAATAGTTCAAGCTCCAGATTGGAGGGAAACAAAGAGAAATCTAAAGATGCTACAAACATTTATCACATTATCTGTTTTCTTGGCTACTTACCTCTTCCCTTTCCACTATTTATTTTATGCTTATCTAAGGAAAACCTCAAACCCATGGCAATATTGCTCCTTTCAGCCCATGTTTCACTCACCCATCCTCACATCAGTTTTCCCAGATCTATATCAGAATTCCAGAAAAAGCCCCTTGGATGAGGAGTGTTTCTGTAAATGTTGAAGGAGTCTTTGTCCTCATAGAAGAATCAAGGCACTGGGTTTTCATGGAGTCCTGTCCTTTGAAATTATTGTTGTTCTAAATGAGATGTAGTCTTATCAGTGGGCTTCTGAATTCTTACAGGCAGACAGCAAAATAGAAGGATAGAAGGGAGCCCAGGGAGGGCTTAGTATAACATGCTGGGTGACTGAAAATAGTATGAGTAACATTATTATTTTAACAAATAAATCAGAGCTTACATTGTCCAAATGGTGCTTTTTTTTCCAACCATGCTGACATGGCTCACTACATTTTTTGTTTGTTTGTTTTGTATGCTATATGGCGGGGTCACATTTCATTATTTTTCCATGTGAGTATCCCGTTATTGCAGCACCATTTGTTGAATGGCTCACTGCATTTTAAATCTGTCCCTAGAGCCTACTGCACATTTTTTATGAAAAGTTCTCCATCGCCTTAACTATTTATTATCTCTATAATCTGGAGCAAGTTACTTAAGCTCACTGAACTTTGGTTTTCTTATCTGTATAAGGAGCAAAACAATACCTCAATAGAGTAATTGAGAGGATTAAAGGAGATAATATAGGCAAATGCCTAGTGCAATGCCTTGGCATAAAGCAGGCACTTAATAATTGGCAACCGTTATTAATGTCAACTTTATTATCATCAGTGTGTGAATGTGATGTGCAGAGACACTCTCATGTAGAGAAGCAGATATATCTACTGCTATGAACCAGAGAGTCAAGCCTGGAACAGCCCACAAGCCCTAAGCAGAACAGAGTGGAACCACTGGCAGCATGGGGATCCTGCATAATGAGAAAGTTTTATCATCTCAAAGTATGCCAAGATGTTAGAATGCCAATACAAGGACATCTCAGCTACCCAACAAATTGTGAAATACAGTGCTCTGCATATCCAAGATAACAGAAGTTTTATCTTCTGAGAAACAACATTTTCCCCTAAATTTTAATCATTTGGAAGGGAAATCACATCAAGATATAATATTCACCCGTTGGCTTTTTAAAGCAAAGACATGATTCAACTTTTTGAATACCTTTTGAATATCCTTCTGAATACCTGGTGCAGCATGAGGAATGGTTCAGGGCTACCTTCTCCTTCCCTGATGCTAAACACAGCCTGGATATAGAGGCTCGAGACGATGTGTCCAGCAACCTTGGAAACAGGCATATGCTTAGAAACCATCAGTGTTCATGACAGTAACCCCAAGGTAGTTAGTGGCATGGGTTCTTGGGCAGGCAGACCTAGAGTGTCTGGGTCGCCTTGAGCAGATGATTGTACTTAACCTCAGCTTCCACTTCTATCCAGTGGGAAGAAAAAAATAGTACCTACCTCATTGAGGAATCATGAATCTTAAATGAGAAAATGGGTGTGTTCTAGTTTGCTAGCTGCTGGAACATAATATACCAGAAACAGAATGACTTTTAAAAGAGGGAATTTAATAAGTTGCTAGTTTACAGTTCTAAGGCCGAGAAAATGTCCCAATTAAAACAAGTCTATAGAAATGTCCAATCAAAGGCATCCATCCAGGGAACGATACCTTGGTTCAAGAAGGCCAATGATGTTCAGCATTTCTCTCTCATCAGAGAAGGCACATGGCAAACACAGTCACAGTTTCTCCCTTGGCTGGAAGAGCACATGGCGAGTACAACGTCATCTGCTAGCTTTCTCTCCTGGCTTCCTGGTTCATGAAGCTCCCCGGGAGGCATTTTCCTTCTTCATCTCCAAAGCACTGGCTGGTGGACTCTCTGCTTCATGGTGCTGCAGCATTCTCTGCTCTCTCTGAATCTCTCATTCTCCAAAATGTTTCCTCTTTTATGGGACTCCATTAAACCAATCAAGACCCATCCAAATGGGTGGAGACATTTCTCTCCTAATCCAGTTTAACAACCACTCTTGATAAGGTTACGTCTTCAGGGAGATGATCTAATTACATACAGTATTGAATAGGGATTATTCTGCCTCTACGAAATGGGATTTTGATTAAAACATGGCTTTTCTAGGGTATATCCTTTCAAACCAGCACAGGGTGTAAAGTGCTTAACATGGTGCTGGACAGATAGCAAATGCTCATTAAACATTACCTGTTATTATTGTTGTAACCACTAACAAGCAAGGTCTCTAGGAAGCTCCGACTTCCCCACAGCAGCACTCAAAAACACCCACCATTTCTTTGTGCACCTTTTTCCTTCCATCTGCTAAGTAAGTCATGGAAGCAGTAGCCTGAGCTGCCATTGATTAATGCTCCCCAACCCAAACCCCCTTTGTCCCATAATCTGGTGGAGCTCCCACAGAAGAGAATTTCAGCAAAAAGAGAACATTCCGTCATTCAAAAGTCAATCCAATCCACCTGGAGGTTATTCTTATGCATCAA
>PVIY010047985.1:0-17559 GCA_004026745.1 Myrmecophaga tridactyla | reverse complement strand
GAGAGGCTGGAGGGAACTGCCTGAAAATGTAGAGCTGTGTTCCAGTAGCCATGTTTCTTGATGATGATATATAATGATATAGCTTTCACAATGTGACTGTGTGATTGTGAAAACCTTGTGTCTGATGCTCCTTTTATCTGCCTTGTCAACAGATGAGAGGAACATATGGAATAAAAATAAATAATAAGGGGAACAAATGTTAAAATAGATTTAGTTTGAAATGCTAGTGATCAATGAAAGGGATCAGTAAGGGGTATGGCCTGTAAAGTTTTTTTTTTCCCTGTTTGTTATATTTTTCTGTTGTCTTTTTATTTCTTTTTCTGAATTGATGCTAATGTTCTGGGAAGTGATCATGATGATGAATATGCAACTATATGATGATATTGTGAATTGCTGAGTGTATGTGTTGAGAATGTTTGTTTCTTGTAATTTTTTTAATTAATAAAAAATTAAAAAAAACTTACATGACAGTTATAAAAGTAATAAAAACCCCATACAGAGAAATCCAAATATCCCTGTACCCAGATCCACTAATTTTTAACATTTTGCCATACTTCACAAGTCATTTTCTCTCTCTGTCTGTCCATCCGTCTCTCAGTCCATTTTCTGAACACTTGAGTGTAGGCTGTATACCTCCTCCTCCTAGAACACTTAATACTACCATGTACATTTCCTAAGGACAAAGAGATTTGCTTATATAATCACCTTAAGTGCAGTTATCCAGTACAAGAAATTTTACATTGATATAAAGCTTACAATCTATTTTTCAATTTTTTTCATATGTCCCAATAATGTCCTTTTGAGCATCTTCTCCTCCTTTACTAGATCCTGTCCAGCATCACATATTGCATTTAATTGTCATTATCTCTTTAGCTGCTTTTTCTTTTTTACTATGGAAACATATACACACCATCTCAGCCACTCCCAAGCATACCATTCAGTGGCATTACTCACATTCCCAATGATGCATTCCTAAAGCTTCCCCCTCTCTCCAAACAGAAACCCTGTACCCATTAAACATTAACTCCTCTTGGCTCCTGTTCCCTGCCCCTGGCAACTTGTACTCTAATTTCTGTCTCTGAGCTTACATATTTTCTGTTATTTTCTTTGTAGTTAGCATGGCCTTAAATTTAACATCCTAAATCTATACCAACTTTGTTTGCTTAGATTCCAACTTAACTTTGATCTTATATGAAAACCATGTTCCAGTTACTTGTCTCCTCACCTCTATGTAGTTCCTCTCAAATTACATATTTATACACATTGAGTCCAAAACTACTGATTTATCATTACATTTTATCATTTCCTCGTTAGACCCTGTAGGAAGTAAAAAGTGGAGTTACACCAAAAATCCACTACTACTAGCATTTATATTGACCCATGTCATTACCCTCACTGGAGATCGTGATTCATGCAGCTTCAACTTTTTGTCTCTTTTCCTTTCCTTTCAGCCTACAGAACTCTCTTTAGCTCTCTTATAGAGCCAATCTGTTGGCCATGAATTCTCTCAGCTTTTTTTAATCTGGGAATGTCCTAATCTCTCCCTTATTTTTGAAAGATAGTTGTGTCAGATACAGAATTCTTGGTTGGCAGTTTTTTGCTTTCAGCACTTTATATATGTCATCCTACTACCATCTTGTTTGCACGGTTTCAAAGAGAAATTGGCACTTAATTTTATTGTGGCTCCCTTGTATGTGACATACTACTTCTCTGTTGTGGCTTTCAGAATTCTCCGTATTTGGCATTGGGTTTGGTTATAATATGTCACAGTGAGGGTCTGTTTGGGCTTCTCCTGTTTGTAGTTGAGCATCTTGTATGTGTATATTTATATCCTTTGTTAAATTTTCAGCCATTATTACTTTGACTATTCTCTCTACCCCTTTTCTCTCTTCCCCTTCTGGGACTCCTAGAATGCATGTATTGGTCTACATGGTGGTGACCCACAGGTTCCTCAGGCTCTGTTCAGTTTTCATCATTCTTTTTCCTTCTCAGATTGAATTATTTCAATTGTCTTACCTTCAAGTTCACTGATTCTTTCTTGTGTTAGCTACAATCTGCTGTTGACCCCTCTGAGACATTTTTAATTTGTTACTGTGGCCTACAGCTATGTTTGGTTCCTTTTTATAATTTCCACCTCTCTGTTGATACTCTGTTTGTGTTCATTTATTATTTCCTTTAGTTCTTTGAACATATTTAGTCATTTTTTAAAAAACTTTTTTATTGTATAACATAATATATATACAAAGCAAAGAAAGAAAAAAGTTTCAAAGCACTCTTCAACAAGTAGTTACAGGATAGATCCCAGAGTTTGTCATGGACTACCACATGATCCTCTCAGATTTTTCCTTCTAGCTGCTCCAGAATATAGGAGGCTAGAAGGCATAAATATTTTTTTTATTATCACAGTCTATTTTTTTTGTGTGTGAAAAATAACATATATATAAAACAATAAATTCCATAGCACATTAGCACAATTAGTTGTAGAACTATTTCAGAGTTTGGCATGGGTTACAATTCCACAATTTTAGGTTTTTACTTCTAGCTGCTCTAAGGTACTGGAGACTAAAAGAAATAACAATTTTATGATTCAGCATTCATATTCATTTTAAGATTAAAATGATAGGAATATTAAATCCTATCTTCTCTGTGTGACTCCAACATCACCTTTGATCTTTCTGTCCCTCTCTTTAGGGGTATTTGAGCTATGGCCATTCTAACCCTTTCATATTGGAAGGGTCTGTCACTAATATGGGGTAGGGAGATGTTACTAGCTGATGTTCTAGAGGCCCAGCCCTCTAGGTTTCAGGACTTATCTGGTCCAGGGACCCTCTGAAGGTTGTAGATTATGGAAAGTTACTCTAATACATGGAACCTTTGTAAAATCTTATATATATTGTCTGAGGTGTTCTTTAGAATTGGCTGGAGAGGTCCTGGTTGGGATTTGGCAAGTTATAATAAGTAGCAAGGTCTAACTAAAGCTTGCGTTAAGAGCAACCTCCAGGAAAAATATCCACGACATTGCCTTTATTTTTTTGTTACTCCTTTTGTTGTAGATCAGTGGAAACTTCATTAAAGGTGGACAGGTATTTGAAGATGATTGGTCTGGTTTATCCTTCCAGTTTAGGCAGAAATCCTAAATTTTTTTTAGGATATTAAAATATCTAGGATATTTTTTCTAGAGTTCACTTTATAGGACTGCTTAGTAATTCTGAGATTATGATCTGCCTATATTTTCATTACTAGAGTCTCTTTTCTTCTATGAAATGATGGCCAGAGATGATGATAATTGTTGCTTTTGTATTTGGCTTACTTGGTAAAAGAAAAAGGAGTGTTACTCTATTGACCACCCCAACTTTTTTTCCTATTTTAATGGTTCATAGAATTCAAAAATCAGGGAACTACTGGACTAGATGAACTCAAAGTTCATTCAGTTGTTCAAACCAAACACTTGGGTTTGAGTCTTCTCTTCCCTTTAACCCCTACATCCAACCTTCAACATGTCATATTGATTCTGTATCCATAACCTGTCCCCAAAGCAACCAGTTCTCTCCTGCACAATGTCACTAGCCCAAGCCCCCATTACCTCTCTCACCAGAACTACCATAAGAGGTTCCTAACTGGTATCCCTGGTTCCACTCTTTGCCACCCCCACCTCCAACAATTCCTTCTCCACATAGCTGGGTAAGGCCTTCTACTCCTTAAGGCCTTCAGATGGTTTTACAGCCCACCTAGAATAAAATCTAAATCCCTTACCATGACACAGTAGGCTACAACTTCCTACCCTTGCCTCCTCATCCAGGAAAAAAAAAAGAGCAACCTCTAGAATAGCCTCTTGATAGAATCATTTTTTAAAAAGTCTTTGTCTGGTGTGTCTCAGGTCTGGACCTCCTCGTTGGTGGTTTCTAACATTTTAAACTTGTTTGCCTGGGCCATCATTTCCTTTTTATACTATTTGCTTGAATGCAAGGAGCTAACAAAATAAAGAAGGAACAAAAGAAAACCATGTTCTCATCTTTGCAGATTGACCTGTGTGAATGCTTTTTCAGACTTCATCCATGCCATGCATTTAGAAAATAGCTCAAGGCTGCAGTGTGGGGCTGCCCTAACCCTATCTGCAAGTGCATCTTGTCCTGGTCCTAGGAATTCCCTCATTTATGCAGTTAGGAATGTGCCCTCTTCTCTAGGAGGCTGGGCACTGCACTGTAAGGCATGTAGCTGGTAATCCCTTGCCCCAGGCAGCCACAGTTTGCTTGCTTCCACTGTGTTTGGAATGAGAGCTCTGTGTGCTTCCTTTCACATGCAGGGCAGGGTTCTGGGATATGGACCTGTGACAGCCTGGCTCCATCCCTCAGGCTGCCCTGAGAGCTTGGGCTACACATCCATGCTCCCATTCTGTTTGGAAGCAGGACTTGGTCCACACTGGGAAGACTGCACACCAGGCCAGTGAGAATAGGGGGACGGTCCAGCCAGGGTACCACAAGATCCTACTGCTTTAAGGAGGTCTTTTTCTCGATTCAGCACTTACCCTGTTACTGCAATCCTTTAACTCTTTTCTGGAGCTTTGAGAAAGATGTTTCTGTAGTTCTTGCTGGTTTTCAGATCTTGTTTGGGGGAATGGAGCCACGAAGCTGTTCACTCTCATCTTGATTGGGGTGGGGCCTCAATCTAACCTTGCTGATTTTTTCTTTGGGGTGATAAACTTTTTTTCCCTTTTGGGTTCAGAAGAGCCCTCTTAGCCTAAGAATGAGAATTTAGAGCAGCAGCTATAACTTAAGCAAGCCATGTGCTTCCAGAAGCAGATCTTTAGAAAGTGGCAGCTGGTAGTTAACAGTGAGCTCTGGAGTCAGACACTGTTTGGTCCCATTGTTTAGTACTAGCTGGGTCACTTCTTTCCAGTCATTAAGGGTTCTGTGGCTTTTCCCGTAGAAATGGGAATTTAAAAATGTACATACTGAACGGAATAATGTGAGGATTAAATAAATACATGTAAGATACTTAGAGTATTCAGAAATTGTGGTAGGTTGAGGGGAAATTAGTTTGTCTGCTTGTACCAGTAGAGGTGCTGTCATTTAATGTGGAAGTGTTTCCACACTAAGTTTCCAAAAATTTGTTTTTCCACCTTTCTTCGTTTCTTTTTTTAACCAACTCTAAAACTGGGATAATGATGGTGAAAATTTTTCCCTACTTCCTTAGACGGGCCTTCCTTCCCTTCTTTTTGTATCTGGGTATAAAAGTGCCTAGGTTCTAAAAGTCTCAATTTTAGGTTCTGTTATAGAGATAAGATTTGTCATAGAGCTTCAACCTGTCAAATTTGTTCCGAATTTAGAAAACATACAGGTTTTAGGACTATATGCCTAAAATTCTACTTGCCTGATAATATAAATTATAGGCAATTAAATTTTTAATATCTTTTGTTTAACAGGGATTCTCCTGATGAACCTCCTGTTTTTGTTGGTACAAATGAAGCAAAGAAAAATTGTATAATTGTGCAAAGTGGAGATAATGTGTTTGCTGCAGTCAAGTAAGAAAATATTTTATTTCAACCATTCTCTTTTCAATTAAGTATCTCTTTACTGTTTTTCTGCTGTATCAGTCCATTACCAAGGAGAACTGGGGTAAGACAAAACTTTTAGATTTCTAGAGATCATTGCCAAGGCCTTTTGTAGAAGAACAGATTAAAATGATTGGAGGGGCTGTGTTCTAGTTTGCTAGCTGGCGGAATGCAATATACCAGGAACAGAATGGATTTTAAAAAGGGACATTTAAAAAGGTGCTAGTTTACAGTTCTAAGGCCGAGAAAATGTCCCAATTACAACAAGTCTATAGAAATGTCCAGTGTGCTTCACCCTCTCCAAGGCCTGAGGCGGCATGACTCTTCCACTACAACAAGGTGGAAGGCCCATCCTCTGCCTTCGGGGCAAACTCACCCTCTTGACGGACTTGGGTGGGTCCGCTTTCCTGGCCCGAGGCTTTTTGACGTCAGACCTCAGCCTCCCTGATTTTGCCTCTGAAATTATTTTTCCTCCAATGTGTCCCTTCTCTGAACCCCCCAATCCTGACTGGCAGCAGCTCTGTTTATACATGTCCCATAGCACTCTTGTTGGCTTTCTATGCAGTAGCCTTGGATCATGCCCATTAGACATAAGGAGTTTCCACAAAATCCTTCCTGGATAACTCCATGTCCAATCCTGGCTTTCTCTGAAATGGCTCACTGGTTCCACATTTGGCCAAGACCTCATGTGGGGCACTGTTCTCTGGAGTCTCCCTTCCTGGCAGCCCAGAATTTTCCAGAACATTAATTTCTGGTTTCTTTATATCTAAGAGTTCAGTTCTCAGCTTCTCTTTCCTGTCACATTTCACTGTAAGCTGTGAGGAGAAACCAGGCTGCACTTTCCACATTTAATTTGGAGCTCTCTTCTGCTAAATATCCAAGTTCATGGCTTTTAAAATTTGCCTTCCAGCCAAAGCTACTAGTCAGTTTTGCCAGATTATCTGCCATTTTAAAACAAGACTCGTCTTCCTTCCAGTCTATAATAATACATGCCTCATTTCTGTCTAAGGCTTTATCAGAAGTATCTTTAGAGTCTACATTTCTACCAACAGTCTCTTCAAAGCATTCTAGGCCTTCTCTATCAAGCATCTCACAACTCTTCCAGAATCTTCCCCTTATCCATTTAAAAAGCGATTCCAACATTTTTGGTATTTGCAAACTGCAGCAGCACCCCACTCTCCGGTACCAAAATCTGTCCTAGTTTGCTAGCTGCCAGAATGCAATATACCAGAAACAGAATGGCTTTTAAAAAGGAGAATTTCATAAGTTGCTAGTTTACAGTTCTAAGGCTGAGAAAATGTCCAAGTTACAGCAAGTCTATAGAAATGTCCAATCAAAGCCATCCAGGGAAAGATACCTTGGTTCAAGAAGGCCGATGAAGTTCAGGGTTTCTCTCTCGTCTGAGAAGGCACATGGCCAACACAGTCAGGGTTCCTCTCTCATCTGGAAAGGCATATGATGAACACGGTCAGGGTTCCTCTCTCATCTAGAAAGGCACAGGGCGAACACGGCATCGTCCGCCAGCTTCTTCTCCTGGCTTCCTGTTTCATGAAGCTCCCCGGGAGGCATTTTCCTTCTTCATCTCCAAAGGTTACTGGCTTATGGGCTCTTGTGGCTATGTCGTTCTTCTCTGCTCTCTCTGAATCGCTCTCATTCTCCAAAATGTTCTCTCTTTTATAGGACTCCAGAAGCATCTCAAGACCCACCCAGATGGGTGGAAACATGTTGTGGTCTAATCCAGTTTAAGAACCACTCTTAATTAATTCACATCTCCAAGGAAATGATCTGATTACAGTTTCAAACATACAGTATTGAATAAGGGATTATTCTGCCTTTATGAAATGGGATTTAGATTAAAACATGGCTTTTCTAGGGGACATACATCGTTTCAAACCAGCACAGGTTGACATACAGAAACAGTAGTTGGGCAGCCAAACCAGGTAAGCAATGGACTTTGTCTCGGCGACCGTCAGGACACTGGGAAATTAAGAACTGCTGCCACAGTTGTGCTCTGGGACATTGTCTTTGGTACAGCTGGTGCCAGCAAAATGAATGCTTTGTCCTTTGCCTCTCAGCACCCATGAAGCTAGCATCCAAAAACCAAGGACTCTGCTACAGCTGATACAGAAAAACCAGCTGTGCTCACTGGTAGAAACAGAAGCACTGCTGCTACTTGAGATTTCTTCTACCTTTCAGCTTTCAAAGAATTCCATCTGCTTGAAAGTAGCTAGGTCCCACGTGGACCCCGAGCTGAAGAGTAGAATGGGAGGTGGAATGAGCTCTTGCATGTACAGTAAGGGAATTGAAATGGAATGGAGTGTGCCAGTCCCCACACTATCAGCCACAGACATGATTTGAAGCAATTTGCCAGCAGCTATGCAGTTTGCATTATAATAAAGTGAAAGGAAACAGTCTTTATCAATTTAAATATAAGTAGATTGAGTTTTAGGTGACCTCTTTTTAATTAACCTACCTTAAAAAAGACTTTAATCCCTTTGAGTTAATGGAGCAAATTCTCAGCAGAGTTCAAACTATGCCATTCTGTTGTAGTACAATGAGGACGGCCATGAAAAGCGTCTTCCATCTCCACTACCTCTGAGTATTATATAAAATGTTGTTTAGAGTTTTTAATTTGTATAGTTCTTTGAAACCCTTCCATTTAGGGTGGGCCACGGTGGCTCAGCAGGCAGAATTCTTGCCTGCCATGCCAGAGACCCGGGTTCAATTCCTGGTACCTGCCCATGTAAAAAAAAAAAACAAAAAAAAACTTCCATTTAAATTAGTGCCATCTTTATTAGAAACTCCAGTTTTTTTATTTGCTTGTTCTCTCTCTCCCAATTCCAGGATGGCAGAGGCTTTTTTTCTTGTGTACAATTCTCCCACGTAGTAGATGCTTGATAAATAACTTATTAATTCTACAAATAATTTTATATGCATAGATACTTTTTCATTTGTCTTATTAATCTTATTTGCCTTATTAGAAATCTTTCTTTAAGAAAATAACACAGCCGTTAGCTAAAAGCAAGATTGTTTTGGTGTTCTTTAGCTTTTTGGAGAGCACAGAAAAGGAAGAGAAAAAAATACATTGGTAATATTAGTTATAATTTAGGTGAAGACCAGCAAGTACGTATTTGAGGAAATAACATGATTTCATACAAAAGTATATTTTCTCCCTCCCGTAATTTATCTCAGATGTATGGGGTAAAAGATTACTTTAGATATAACTGCTTTAGCACTTTCTAAGTATTTGTAACTATGTCAGTCTTTTGAGGACCTTTCTTTACTCGAATTAGCTAATCAGAACATTTGATGTAGTTTTTCTATTGAGCTGAATAAGGGCTTTCAAGGCAGACCATTTGTTATGAACTATTTTTATGCCCAGGGAGACTAGTTCTTCTCTGTGTGAGATTTAAAAGTAGACAAAGAAATACAAATTAAACCAGGAAGATTAGTAAAGGTTAAAGAATGGTAATACCCAGAGATGCTTAGAATGTAAGAAACCTTACTTATGTGTTAATTGGAAAAAACTTTATAGAGAACAGTTTGGAAAATGTTTGAACAACTTTATTCCAACAATAATGGGAACTAAGATTTCTTGTGAAATAAATAACATTGGCAGGTACTGTGCTAGGTAAATGTTTGCATTCTTGAATCAGCAATTCTACTTCCAGCTATCACCTAAAGAAATTTTAGACATATACACAAATATGTGTATTTTTAGATAATTTATAAAAAATGGGGACTTGGAAACAACATACTTATCCAATAATTAGGTAAATAAATATAGAATGTTCATTCACTATAATGCAGTGATACAGATTTGTTGACTTGGAGAGATGTCATCAGAACATTTTAGATGATTTCATTTTGTATTGTCTATTATACATAGAACAATTCTAGATATCCTCAAAATTTTTGCATATTTATCTTTGGATGACAAAGTTGGGGTGATATGTTTTTCTTCTGGTCTTATATATTTTTTTAAAAAAATACGGATTACTTCTATAATTTTGGTACTTATGTTTTAAAATTAATTTACTATATTTTTAATGCAGGGCTATTTAAAGACTATTTAAAGTATGGTACTTAGTAGTACTTATTAACAGAATAAATGTAGCTAATATATCAGATCTTAGATCAACCAGTTAATCTTTTTCTACTTACCTGCTGCCCTACCTTATCCATCACCCTACCTTGCTTTTTTGAATAATGTGGATTTATTGATTTTTTTCAAATGCTGGCTTGTGAGTGGTGTGCATATATATGGAGTGTGTATTGTTTTCTTTTTTTTTTTTTTTTAAGTTCCTGAGTGGGTGGGCCACAGTGGCTTAGCAGGCAGAGTTCTCACCTGCCATGCCAGAGACCCGGGTTCGATTCCCAGTGCCTGCCCATGCAAAAAGAAAAGTTCCTGAGTCATATCCTAGATGTATTGAAGTTGAATCTCTAGAAGCAGAACTTGTGGGTCTCAAGATAAAGTATTATTAGCCTGAAACCCAGGTGATTCTGGTTACAGTCAGGTTTGAAACAACTAACTGAAGCAACATTTATCAGAGTGGCTTTCCAACTGCCAGGGTGGGACCCTGAGACTTTTTCGGGAGGTCTGTGAGGTCAGAATTACTTTCATGAGAAGATGTGATTTTTGCACAGTGGTACAGACGAAATGGTGGGCAGTACTGCTGGTAGCTTGGCAGGAATTGAGGCAGTGGCACCAAGGTAGTAGTAGCTGTAACTCTCCATGGCAGTGCTGCAGTGCCAGGGTTATTTAAGAATGTTGATGATGAAGAAGTAAACATTGCCACTCTACCTTGGAGTCATCTGTTTAACATTCTGTGTGATAAAATGGGAAGTGCATGGAAAGCACCTCTGCATGCTGAAGCATTATGACTTGTCTCAAGGAAAAGCGCTTATGTGACTGAATTACAAGCTGAACTTTGTTCTACTTCTACTTGAGAGAATGCCTGGCAGAGAGTGAATAACTAGTTATTCAGGCATGGGTATTTGGCAGACATTTTCAAGTAAACCACGGAAGCCCTTAAACAACTGACTGTATGTGTTGCAGTTATAAATTTAGTTTTCTGTGGGATATATGAGTTTTTTCTTATTTGTTTTTCTGTAATGATGCAAATGTTCTAAAAAATGATCATTGTGATGAATTTACAAGTATGTGATGATACTGTGAGCCACTGATTATATACCACATGTGGACTTTATGTGTGAGAAGGTTTGTCAATAAAAATACTTTTTGAAAATTTCAGCTTTCAAATGAAAATTAGAATTGAGGAAACTTATAACTGCCTCTTGGGGCTTAGCAGCATCTCGAAACCTAAAGACTTTAAAAATGAGATTGGTGGTAGTATTAATGAATGTGACTTTTGATATTGTGACATAATTAAATGACTTTGTTATAATGAAAACTTTCAACATTTGGAAGATCTGCACAACTCATTGAACCGATAATTTCCAGATCACCATTGATTGCATGATGTAACAAAATCATGCTTGAATAAAAGACCCGTTCAAAGTTCAAGCCATTCCAGTGGATTTAATGTAATAGAATGCAGAAGATATGATAATAGTTTCAGTTTCCACATGGCAACTAACCTTTAAATGTCACAAGAGTATTGTAGGTGAGGTTCAAAACTGAGAGACGAAAGCTTATTAAATGGTGTAGAGAGAGTCATAATAATAGGGGAAGGTGGTTGCAGGTCCCTCTCAGAGTGGTCCAGGTCTTCAGAGAGGTTATTTTATCTCAGCCTTGATGGATGCATAAGAACTTGGTAGAGAGATTCGAAAGAAGGATGTTCTGGGCAAGGGAACAGTGTAGGCGTGAAAGTAAGTGGCACAGAGTTCCCGAAGGTCCTGTATGCTGTGCCAGAAAGGTCGAAGGGACCATGAGCATCGATTTTCATGGGCCTGATGTGATCAGATTTGCTATTTTTATTGTTAAATATATTGTCTTGGTTGATTGGCTGATTATGGTTGAAGGTAACATTTAGGGTAAACATGTATGCTGTAACCTGAAGGCAGTGGCTTGGGTGGCTTTTCGTTTCTGTGGCACTTTAATCTGCTTATCCTCTCTCTGTGCCTCAGTTTCCTGATGTGTAAAATGGAGATAAGAATCGCATTCCCAACTGAATTTTAAGTCCTCTATAGTACTCAGCCCATAGAAACTCTTAAATGTTTATAGTAAGTAGTAGGGGCAGGTTTCCTCCTAGAACTCCAGTCCTCCTGTGCCAGTATTCTGTACTCCAGAAAAGCCATTTTCTTGTGGGGCCAGAACTATTGTTGAGGGTGGAACCTTTGATAAGATTGTTTACATGGAGATTGATCCATTCGATTTTGGGTCTGACTTTTTTGTTAGAATACTTCCATGGAATGTGACACACCCATTAAAGTGATTAGTTTATCAGTGTCCTTTCAAAGGGGAAACATTTGGGAGTTAGTTGCATTAGAAGCAGCAAAGACATGAACATTTGGAAATGCAGAAGCCCCAGGAGACACTAGTTGCTGAGAGAGCAGAAGCTAGAAAGGAACCAGAAGCAGCAGAGCTGATAAAGACGCAGACATTTGGAGATGCTTGGCATGCCAAAGGAGAGAGCAGACATCTAGACATGTACATTTGGAGAAGCAGAGCCCAGAGATGTTGCCATGTGCCTTCCAAGAGATGCTAAGCAAGACAGAACCCAGAGTTGTGTCCCAGAGGAGCTAAGTAAAGGCTTAGCTTAGAGAGGAAACCGCTGTCATCAGAAGCTGGAAGCAGTGGAACCGGAAACAAGGACCAGCAGATGCCAACCACGTGCCTTCCCATGTGACAGACATCAGCCTTCCTTGATTCAAGGTATCTTTATCTGGATGCCTTAGTTTGGACATTTTTATGGCTTTAGAACTGTAAACTTGTAACTTTAAAAATTCCTTTTAAAAGCCATTCCATTTCTGGTATATTGTATTCTGGCAGCATTAGCAAACCAAACAATTGGCTAGAGAGAAGGGAATTGACTTCTGCCATTTCAGCTGAGCACTTCCAGCTCTTCATTTTACCCTTGACCTTCTACTCTGCTGGTGAAAATCTAAACCTACTTAAGGAAATATAAAATTATTTCTGTAACTGGCATTTGTATTGTACCCCTCACATGCCTTCAAAATTACTTTGGATTATGCTTTTGTTTAAGTTTATGAAATAGTTTTGTTCTCTATTTACATTTCCTAAATTAATCTTAACTTAAATTTGAAGGTAACATTTTTAAAGACCTGCCAGCCTTAAGCATTATAACAGTATGCTCTCACGCTTTAAAAATAAAAAATCTTTTTTGCTCTCTACATCATGCTTTTTTCTCTTATGCCAGATTTCTCCAAAGTAGTATGCCCTATCTTTACATTAAGTGATATGTTTTATAGCTTGATTAATCTTCAGCCTTTAAATATCCCTTTGAAGCATACTTGCTTTTTCTGTGGCTGGCAGCTTTTTATTAATAATGCTTTTCCCTTGCTTGAAGAAATATAAGGATGTTGAGAAAATTATATAGATTTTTTTCTCGCATGGAATTTAAAGTTTTTTACTTAGCTCCCTTAACTTCCAAAGAGCTGTGTACTTAGTACAGTGCTTTGCAGTATAATGAGGGCTTTTATTTCTTTTTCAGATTATTTTTGATGAAAATACTTAAAGAAGGAACAGATAAAAAGAAAACTAGTCTCTTGAAAAACATAGATGAAAAACTCACAGAAACAGCCCGAGAACTGGGGTACTCACTGGAACAAAGAACCGTGAAGATGAAGCAGAGAGATAAGAAAGTAAGATGGAATCTGTTAGTCTCTTTTTTCTCATTTAACAGATTGTTTCCCTCCTGATTCAGGCTGTTCTTCCCTTTAGCCCCAGCCCCGGATGCCTCGGGGCTCCCTGCAGGTTCCTGGAATGGGGGAAGGACAGCCCTGGGTGGGCGTAGGATGTCCCCTAGGTTGCTTCCGAGGCCCGCAGACACCTTCTCGCCCGCTGCCACCTTCTCGGCCGCTCCCACCAGCTCACTCCTGTCCCGCCTCGGCTGCAGCTACAGTTGCATGTCTTGCCAGTGTTCACCACGTGTTCCATCTTGTTTCACGAGAGCAGCTCTGTATATAATCACGTTCACTGAACAGAAACCTTTTCTTAAATGGCTGAGGTCTGTTGATTTAGTGCAAGGTGCTTTCGGGAAGTGGTTTTGTAAGGGTGTTTGTTGGAGTGCTTTAGTTCAGCCTCACTGGGGGTTTCCTTTGCTGGACAATGTGCATTAAAATGTGTTCATTTTCTGCAGGCAGGTGTACGGGAGCAGTCCTCCCTGTTTTTTCCTGGCTGAAACATTTGCATTCCTTCTGAGCAGGCAGCGTGAGAGAAGTGTTGTGTGTAAAGCAGCGAATGCTTCTGGGCATTTGGGCCTCTTGGTTTTTCGGTTATAAACTTCAGAGTAAGTTAACAGAAAGGCTGGAAGAATTCTGTGTTAGGGAGAAATGCGAGCCTAGAGGAGTTACAGCCTCTGGGGAGGGAGGACATTTATTATGGTGGAGTGAGGGCCCCTGTCTCCTGAACACTATATAGCACACTAGAAATCAGGTTTTTTTTTATAAAGGCAGAGTCTTAATGAATTATCTCATTTGATCCCTCCAACAA
Organism: Myrmecophaga tridactyla; assembly: GCA_004026745.1. NCBI lineage: Eukaryota > Metazoa > Chordata > Mammalia > Pilosa > Myrmecophagidae > Myrmecophaga > Myrmecophaga tridactyla. The sequence continues at coordinate 3,370 of PVIY010047985.1, read as the reverse complement.
ATCTGCAAACAAAGTAGGAATTATCCTCCTATTTTATAAATGAGTACATTGAGGTTTACAGAGGCTTTGTGCCTTGTTCTAAATCATAAGTGACAAAACTATGATCTAAATTTGTGGATTCCATATTAGCATTTCTCCTATCTCCTTACTAGTTAGTTATGTACAATTAGGTCAGCCACTTAAAGTGGCTGTAGTTACATTTAGAGGGTCCAGATTGCTTGAAATTGTTCATGCATGCAGACAACCTTGCCATAAATATCCTTTTATGCCTTTATTTGCACACTTGTCTGATTGTTTCCTTAAAAGAAATTCCTAGAGGTAGTATTGCCAGGTCCAAAGTGGCTTAAAATGTATGTGTGCACACCTGTTTTGTTTTTGTTTTTAATTTGGGGCGTTTTTCTGCAGTATTTACAAAACTCGCCTGTATGAGTTGCCTTTTCCCAGCGGTAGGTGAGAGAGTGCCTGTTTGTCCCCACCCTGGCCAGTGCTGCACATACCATCTCCTCATCTTTTCCTTTCTGATTGGTATAAAGTACCTCATTGTTTTAGTTAGCATTTCTTTGGTTATAAAGGATATTAAATGTTTTCACTTTTCTGTTGACCATCTGTATTTATTTTGTAAACTGCCTGAATTTTGCCCATTTTTTAGTCGGGGTTGAAATTGGTCTTTCTGTTGATTTTTATCCTAGCAACAGAAACAGCATCTAAAATTTCCCCTTTTTTAGATGGGGAAATTTAGATTTCCCCTAGCCACATTTAGATGAACCTTACTTGTATTTTAATTTGGGTGTTAAGTCTTTTATTTGTGAGAGTTCTTCCTAGTTTAAAGACATTAATCTTTATTAATCTTACTGCAATATATTGTAGACATTTTTATGAGTTAATTTGTATGAATTTTGTTAACTTTTACTTTATAAATTTTTAAAAGTGTTTTATGTAGTCAAGTCTGTAAGTCTTCTCCTCCTTTAATCCAAGATTATAAAAATACGTGCCTTTGTTTTCTTCTAGTAATTATGGTTGTATGTTTACATTTAATCCTGGAATCCATCTGCAAATTATTTTGGTAAAAAAGCTATAAGGCTCTGACTTTATTTTTTCCCTCAGAGTAATGTGCAATTGTCTGAAACCTCTTTTGAATAATCTCTCATTTCTGGTGGTTTAATAACAGATAGTGAAAGAAGTGGAGAGTGGGAGGATAGGGGGCCGTGGTGTGAACAGTTTTAATGTTAATAAGAACTTAGGTGAGAGGACTTTAAAATAAGGGTGCTCCCTCTCCTGGAAATTTTCACTGGACGGTGCAAAGAAGAGGAATTTTGAAGCAGATGATTTGTTGATTCTGAGTGAGACAGCAGTATCAGTGCAGGGGGGCTGTGGGCCAGGGTGCCGCAGCTGGGCCTGTTTGTGTGTTTGGAGAGCACCACTTAATTAACACAAGGTCACTGAGCATGTGATTGTCTCCACGAAGGCACCACAAAACTAACCTACCCTACTTTTGGGAGTTTTGCAAATAACCTAAAAGCTCCCAGGTCAGAATCGAGGGCCCCAAACCTGGCAGAGTGGAGTTCTGTCTTACCACATCTTCCTGCTAACAGAAACAACTCCCTGCATCTTCCTTTTAGACCCAGATTTTGATGCTTTCCACCCGAAAGATACTTTCACCTTAGAGGAAACTGATGTTCTGCTCATCTCCAGTAATAGCATGTGTTGGGTTTCTTCCCTTCCAAGGCAGGATGAAGGCTTCTAAATGATCAGCATAATTAATACAGCCAAGTATTTCACTGGTTTAGAATTACTTCAATGGTTTGACTTTATTAATTTTGAAGGAAAGAAATTATAACAAACTTTCACCCTGGTGTCCAGATTTACTAAAATGTCACTAAATGTTATATTTTGGCAGCAGTGTTGTGTTTTCTTTATTTACCAAGATTAAATTTTCGCTTTGTTTTTTCCTTTAACTTAGGTGGTGACAAAGACCTTTCATGGTGCAGGCTTGGTTGTCCCAGTAGATAAAAATGACGTTGGGTACAGAGAGCTCCCTGAGACAGATGGTAATGTATTTCCTAGGTAAACATGAGTCTGTGTTAATCTACATGGGGGAAGGTTTCCTTATATCAGACTAGGTGTATACACATCCCTCTTACCACCCTAGTGATAAAAAGTACGGTATTAGGGCATCAGACCTCAATTCCAACTGTGTTGGTAGCTCTGTGGCCTTGAGCAAGTTATTTAACCTCAAATACTTTGTGTTCTTCATCTGTAAAAGGTGTTAGTTAATACTGGTATTCACTTTGTTGGGTTGTTGAGGTGTTAAAGAGCATGTAAGGTGCTTACCACTCATCACGCTCAAAATATGGTTAAGAATTTTAAGAATTTCAGCAAATTGCTTAGATTACTTTTTCTGAACTGTTACAGTACCTTTTGACATTGCAGTCAACTTGCAAAATAGTAGTTATTGAAATGGTATGCTTTGCATGGACCTTTGAAAAACTTTTTTTTGGCATGTAAGATTATTTAGCTTTTGTAAGCCGAAGATCCTGAACTACTGTAAGAACAGAAGCACTTTGAAAGTGGAGTGTTATTACACATAATTATTGCTAAATTAAAAAAAAGAATAAAAACACCTCTCAACTCTTTTCCCTCCCACCATTTCCTTCTTATTGAGAAGATCCTTAACATTCTCTTATTCATCCTTTTCCATGGGTGACAAAACTTAGAAATTATTTGTTACAACTGTTATCTCCCTTTGAATGCTTCTTACAATAATGTTTTAAACTGACAAATAAGATACCATTTATTGAGCAATTCTTAAGTGTTGTGATTCACTATACCAAGTGATATATATACATACAATGTTATTTAATCCTCACCCAACTTTCAAAGTATTTTAGAGAAAGAAAGAAAATAAATAAATAATAAAGTATTTTAGAGAAGGGAAATAGATCCAGAAATGTTTAAGAGCTAGTATCGGGGCGCTGGATCTCCAACTTGGGCCTCTGTAGAGTGCATACCACCCCACAGCAGTGGTAACTGTGCAGCCGGCTGCCTGGTTTTCACTGACACGACCACTGTGGCTTGGCCTACGTATTCCAATTTGTGGTGGCAGCAGGGATAAAATAGGGTCAAGTATTGAAACTCCTAAATAAGTAAATTGAATGTTTAGTAGCAAAACATACAGCTTTATTTTTGAAAAGTTGATCTAAGGCTTCATTTAGATATTCTTTAAATTTGGGCTTCTAAGTGTATTTTATTGGTGGAAGAATATTCCTTACACTGGTGTGGTGAGCTGAATATTTTCATCTCTGTTCTTCAGTATTTGTCTACATTAGTAATTCTCCTAGGTTACTGATTCTTTTCTAGTCCATGTGTGACT
>PVIY010047984.1:0-17558 GCA_004026745.1 Myrmecophaga tridactyla | reverse complement strand
GAAAGAGGAACAAACGGGGGGCGCAAAAGGCCTTAGGTGTGGGGGGAGTCCGGCAAGGAGGCTTCAGATGCAGCCAAGACAAAGATGGAGAGATAAGGTCTGCGCGCCATCCCCAATGGCGGGGGGCCGTCGGAGCCCGGGAGGTGCGGCGGCCCAAACGCCGGGGGTTGGGAGTGAGCACATACCGGAGACTCGGGGAGGGTGGCAGGTAGGCTCCGGGACCTGACCGGGGGCATTCGGAAGGCGCAGGTGAGTAGGGAGAGCTGGATCTAAGCGACCCAAGGGCCCACCTGCGGGAAAGGGGGGGTACAGACGTTCTAGGGGACCCCTGATCCGGGTTAGGGGGTCTAGAAAAGGATGCATCCTAGAGACCCTGGGTCCCGTAGCTGGGGAAGGAGACCCCGGGGGCGCATCTCCCAGCCAGGATGGGGGTGAGGAGGCGAGAGTAACCACCCCTAAGGCGCACCGGGTCGGGGAGGGGGCCTCCGGAGCTGGGTCCCAGAACACCCCCCGGCGTGTCGGGGGCGGCCGAGCGCTTACCCGCGTCCTCGTCGTCGAAGGAGTTCATGCACGGGAAGTAGATGGCGAGCGCCTCGAAGGAGGCGGACAGGCTGAGGCGGCTCTGCGAGCGCTCCATGCCGGCGCCGGCGCCCGGCGTCTCGGCCGCGGCCGCGGCGGCGGGCGGCTTGGGCAGCTTGGCCGCCCCATTCTTGACGCGGAGTACGGCGCGCGGCGTGGTGGCGGCGGCCCGGGGCCGGGGCCGGGGCTCCGCGGCGGGGCTGGCGGGCGCGGCGGGGCCGGGCGCGGCGGGCGGCCGGGGAGCTGGCGGCGCGCGGAACCCGAGGCGCGCGGGGCTCCCGGCGACGGCGGCGGCGGCGGCGGCGCAGCGCGCACTGGCCCGCGGCGCCCCCCGCCGGCCGCGCTGGGCGGGCTCCGAGCCGCGCGCCGCAGCCAATCGGGGCCGCCCGGGGGAGGGGGCGCCGCCCGCCGCCCGCCCGTGCCCGCCCGGCTCCCGGGGCCCGAGCGCCGCGCCGCCTCCCCGCCGCCCCCGGCCCCCGCCGCAGCGCGCGCGGGGAGGCTGTTTACGTGCCGGGCCCCTGGCGGCCCCCCCACACCGCCACACTGTGTCCACCCCCCACCCGCAGCCCTCGGACTCGGCCCGGATCCGCGGGAGACAGGCCTCACCCAGAGACGGTGACACGCCCGGAAGGGACCCGCCCGGAGCGACCTGCGCTGACCCCTCCAGGAGACCCTCAGACGCGCAGGAGCTCAAGCAGGCGCCCCCACGTATGCATTCACCCCGCGAGACCCTCAGACACACGCACACCCGGAGACACCCTCACGTACACGCAGGCGCTCCGACAGACACACTCACAGGCTCACTCACAGAGACACTCGGACTCACACACACACACACCTGCGCTACCCCCAGTCTCAGGCACACCGGTTCGGGTAGGCCCACCCACCCATACCCTCGGCCTCCCACCCAGAAGGACCCTTAGATCCCACACGAATCCACGGAGAAGTCTAGAGGGGCACACGCACTCACACCCACACTTACACACATACACTCGGATGACACACCCTCAGCCCCTCACACAGGCACACAGAGACACTCAGAGTGGCCCCCCGCGTTCACACCCTCCGGCCAGTTGAACACACAGACCCTCAGACCCACAGGTACACAAGCTCTCTGACAAATACACCACAGGGACCCTCAGACTCACACCCGGACACTCAGATGAACACACACACTCAGGCCTCACACAGGCACAGGCCCTGCCCCCTCAGGTACTCACACCCAGAAAGACACCCAGACACCCTCAGCGCTCAGACTGACCCCATCACCCTCAGACCCAGTCCGCGGGGACACCCGGACTCACTGCAGCGGCACACACCCTCTCAGACCCCACACAGCCACACAACAGACTCCCCCAATCACTCCCGGTAACAGAGACACCCTCACAGTCACTCTCGGACACTCAGATACGCTCCCCCAGGCTCCCACGCTCCCCCCGGGTTTCCACGGCCACACCCCAGTGGCCTCCAGGCCTCGCACTTGCGCAGGAGCTCAGACAGGCAGAGCCCAGGGGTGAACAGAGACAGCACAGCCGGAAACTCAGCTCCTAGAAACCACTCTGGGGTCCTTGCTCGTGCCCACCCCCCCCACCTTCAGAACCAGCATCTGAATCCTGAATCCTTCCCACCCTTCGCATGTCTCTGACTTCTCCTTCTGCTCACTAGCCTGAGAAAACTCTCTGCTTTTAAAGGGCTCATGTGTTAGATTAGGTCCACTCTGGTCATTTCCTGTTTGCTACATAATCCTGTTCGTAACATAATCATGGGAGTGAAAGCTCATCACATACCCAGGTTCTACCCACACTCAAAGGGGAGGGGATGACACAAGGGCAAAGATCTTTGGGTTCATTCTTAGAATTCTGTCTATCACGATATGTAAAACTCTTACTGCTGCGTGTGTGGAGGTGCTCCTGAGCCCCCTTCCCAGGAGCCACCAGCCAGAGCAGAGGCTGAGAGGGCTCCCCCCGAGTTTTCCTAGCTTGATAAATGGTGCTCCACTTTTTCCAGTTGTCCAGGCCATACATTTTGGAGTCATCCTTGAGTCCTCCCTTTGTCATACCCCATCTGTAATCCAGCAGCAATTGCTATCGATTCTGCACCCAGAAGGTATCTAGACTCTGCCACTTCTCCACCTCCACCACGACCTCCCTGAACCAAGCCTCCCTCATCGCCCTCTGGAGTCTTGCGGCCTTCTCCTCACTGGTCTCTGGGCTTCTGTCCCTGACCTCTCCAGCTCATTTCCTCCCAGCAGTCAGAGGGATCCTGGGAAAACCTGAGTCAGAGCTTATCACTCCTCTGCCCAAAACCCTCCAACGGCTCCCATCTCACTCAGGGTCAAAATCAAAGTCTACAAGGCCCTAATGTTTTTGGTCCTGCTGCCTCTCCAACCTCGTCTCCTACCAAACCCTCAGCTCACTCAGCTCCAGAACCTCTGCCCTGGACCTGGGGTCCCCGCTGCCCAAAGCATTCGTCCCTTCAGAGAGCCACGTGGTTCGTGCCCTATGTCACTGCTCACATTTCGCTTTCTTGTAAAGTCTTCCTCCCCACCCTTTATAAAATTGCAAAAATTCCTCTCCAAGATGCTGATCACTCCTTTCACTGCTTAATTTTTCTCTTTAGCTCTTATCACCATCTGACATCTGACGCACTTCATATTTTTTGTTTGTTTATTGTGTACTTTCCCTCCCCAGAGTCTAGAATAGCACCTGGCAAAAAGTAGGGTCTCAATAAATGCTTGTCAATTGAATGAATAAACCCTCACAATAGCCTCCTGAAGGCGGTGTCTTTATGGCCCCTCTCCCCATTTTACAGATGTAGAAGCTGAGATTTACAGAGGAGAAGTAGTGGATCCAAGGTCCCAGGGAGCGGGAAATGGGAGTAGAGGCTGGAGTGTCCTAACCACAGAGTGTGTGCCCTCTCTGCTGCTCAGACTGGCCTCCTGAGACCAGGGCAGAGAAAAGACAGGCCAAAGAAAGGCAGCTCCGCAAACTTCTTAGGGGTGGAGCAAAGGGCAATGAGAAGCTCAGGAAAGGGATCTCAGGGACCTATATAAGACTCCCAGGAACCAGGCCCGATGTTGATGAAAGCAGCTGGGAGTAGTGGTTGACTGTGCAGAGCCTGGAGTCAACCTTTGAAGTTTCAAATTCCAGCTTTGCCATTTATCGGCTGCGTCACTGTGGTGGTTTAAAATATGTGTGCACTTGACTCTACCTTGTACTTTTTAATGACTATAGAATTCCCCTGTACAGATGTACCATAGTTAATTTGATGGGCATTTAGCTTGTTTCTGGTATCTTGCTATTATAAACAATGCCACAACAAATATTCTCATATGTACTATCTTTTGCATATGTGTAGCCATAGCAGTAGAATAAATTCCCAGAAGTAGAATTGCTAGGTTAAACAGTGAATTTCTGGGTTAAATGGTGAATTGCTAAGTTAACTCATTTGTGGATTTAAATATTTTGATAGATGTTAACACATTAATCTCCAAAGAAATTTTATCAACTAATATACACTCCCACCGAAAATGTATGATTGGCTCTATTTCTCTTACTCCCTTCCTGTACAGTTTATTTTCAAGCTCTTTCTTCTTTGGGTGGAAAATGATGGCTCACTGTTGTTTTAATTGACATTTTCTTATTGTGAGAGAGGCTGAATATCTTTTTGCTGTTTATGTGTCATTTGCATTTTCTGTGAAGCGTCTATTTGTGTCCTTTCTCTATTTCCTATTCGAGGGTTGGCCTTTTTATATTGTTTTGTAAGATCTCTTTATATATTAAGGAAAGTCATCTTTTTAAAATGCCTTTAGAAAAACATAATGTAGCTTTATGATATGTTTCACTGTCTAATAGGGCTACTTATCTGTTATTATTCTTTCCTACTTCCTCCAGCACCACGTTTTCCTGGACATTTTATATGTTTATTTTTCCTTATGAATTGTAAAATTAGCTTGTCTAGTTCTAAAGGGCTCTTTTCCAATTTTTTTTTTCATTATTCCTAAAACTCCTTTACATTCATTATTCCATTTAGCCTTAGAAAAACTGAACGAGGTCTGTGGGTTTATTTTCCAAATAAGAAAATTTGGATGTGGCTTAGCATAGCCTAAGGTCACCTTGTATTTCCCAGTGGCCAGAATCTGCCCCTCCTTTGAGACTTCTTGACTTTGGGGTAGGGGGATGGTGGGGGGCAAGTGCAATTTGAGGGAGCTTCCAGAAGAGTGGCAGCCCTGGAGGCAGAGATGGCTGCAGGTGAGGCTTTGCTTTGTAGCCACCATAGAAGCCCCTCCTTCCTGCCCCTCTCTATCTCTGCCCTTCTCTCCTTTCTGCCTTTGCGTCTTTCTTTCTTTCTTGGTGTGTCTCATTTACTGTGTCCCTGTCTCTTTTCTAGGCTTCAACTCTTTCTATCCTTGTTTCCTTTCTCTGTGTCTTGTCCAAAGTGAGGGTTGATGAGGTCAAAATTACACCTTCTACACAATCCTTTTCAAAAAACAAAACAAACCCGTTAGTCCTCTCACCGGACAGTAAGGGAAGAGACTGTTCATAGAGGAGGGAAGATGGTGGGTTCAGGCACCCTTGGTATCCCTTGCCGGGCACACCTTTGTCCTCCCCGGAGCATGCTGGTGCCTGCCCACGGGAGGACAGACTCAAATGACGGGAAGGTGGCACCAGCAGGAGTGGGTTGAGCCCTGCACTGGTGCCTGGCCCTGGCAAAAATTTGATTATTTTTTTTTCCACTGAGCTTTTATTATTTTGTAATGAAACAATTTTAAGTATGTTTTTCACTTAAGATGTAGTTATCATCAATGATTAGTGAATAATTAAAATATAATTGTGTTACTTGGGTCATGATTTTCTGTGACTTCAACAGCATGGATGGTTCCGAATGGTAACGAGTTGGTGACAGACTGAGAGCAGGTGGACAGACCTCCACGGGAACCCCCTCCCCCCCACTCCAGGGCAGGTGCCTGCTTCGCTGCCCAGGCTCCAGGAGTAAGGAAGCAGGCTGGGAATTTGCCATTTCCCAGGCTGTTGCCTCCTCTCCTGTGCCAGGGGAGGCCCTGGCTGGGTGGAGAAGGTGGGCCCTTCCTTCACCTTTTCCTGTTGCGTCCCCTCCACTAGCCAGCCCTGTCAAACCTGTCCCCTCAATCCCCTCAATGGCACATAGACCAAAAAGGACACCTGCTCTGCCATGAGTTTGTGATGCAACTGTGGGAAGCCATTCTCTCCCCTGGGCCTCAGCTTTCCTGCAGGAAACAGGGAGGTGCGTCTGGATGATCACGAGACCCTCCAAGCACTGACATCTTCTGGAGTCTTATCTGGTTAGGGTGTTCCTCCCCCTTCTGTGACCAACTCCCTTGGATTAGATAGTCGTAGGTTCAAATCTGAGCTCTGAAGTCAGCAGTTGCATAACACTGGGCAAGTCACGTTACCTCTCTGAGCTTTAGTTTGCTCATCTGTAAAACAAGGAAAATAATAATTTATCTCATGGTAGTTTGGAGATAAAATATGTAAAACATTAGAGCTGTGCCTGGCATGTAGTAATAAATGTCAGCCATCATCAGTTTTCATCATCACCATCATTGCCCCCCAGAGTTTCACTTGGACCTGTCCCTTTCAGAAGTAGCCCCAGTCAAGGGCCTTTCCCTCCCTGCACCCAGCTGATATACTGCCCGAAGAGGACCATATGCTCTGATCTGGGAATCAGTCAGCATAAAGCCTAATCCCTGTATATTGAATCCATATGGACTCATGGGCTAATGTGTGGCCCCAATCCAAATCACCCTGGTGGACTGGAAAGATATCTGGACAGGGGCCTCTTGAAACTCACTGGGGTCTCAGTTGAGTGATGCCTTCTCTCCATGCACTGTGAAAAGCCTTCAAGATTCAGGAGAAGAATGCATAGACAGTATTTGGTGCCAAATACATTATGCTACATGGGTAGGTTCTGATTTCACCCCCCTCGAGAATAAGCTATTCCTCCAACCTCTCTCCCTCTCCACCCCTACGTAACCATCCTAACCTGTTACCAAGTGCGTGGGCTGTGTGCCCACTGTGTCATGGACCTTCTTTAACCATGGCTTTCAGGTCCCCTTGGCCCTCAGTTTCCCTCCCTTTACAAAGGGAACAGTTTCTATCCCGTCCATGATCTCACTTCATCCTTGAAGCAATAATTACTGATTAAAGAAGTGCCAGATCTCTCTGGATAGATCATTTAAGCTACCCAAACACAGAGAGCCCAGAATAAGAATGAGAACCTTTAATCCTGTATAGCTTAATATAATGCCTGGATATACCCCAGAATATATTAAGCAGATAATCAAAAAGTATTGGCAAAGTTTCTTGAGGGATGGGAGGAAAAATATGGAACTATTAAATTTTACCACTGGGGAAACCCCAGATACTAGGTCAAACATTAGGGACACCCAAATCAATAAGGCAAGCCCTTGATCTTGAGGCTTGCTCTTGTGAAGCTTATGTATGTAGCAGAGAAGCTTAGCCTTCCTATAGGTATGCCTAAGAGTTACTTCCTGAGGACCTCTTTTGTTGCTCAGATGTGACCTAACTCTCTCTAAGCCTAACACTGCGAGTGAAATCTTTGCCCTCCCCACTACGTGGGACATGACATCCAGGAATGAAAGTCTCCCTGGCAGCATGGGAGATGACACCCAGGGATGAGCCTGGCCTTGGCACTGTGGGATAAACAATTCCATCCTGACCAAAAGGGGGACAAGAAGTGTAACAAATAAGGTATCAGTGGCTGAGAGAGTTCAAATAGAGTCAAGAGGCTACTCTGGAGGTCACTCTTACGTAAGCTTCAGTTAGACATTACTATCAATCATACCTTGCAAAACCCCAACCAAAACCATTCCTGCCAATCCTAAGGAATACTTAGAGCAATATATAGGCTTCTACAAAGTTTCCATGCAGTAGGGTAACTTTCCAGAAACCTGCAACCTTCAGATGGATCCCTGGATCAGAGAAGTCCTGAAATGCAGAAGGGCCAGCCTTTCCAGAACATAGCCCAAATACCCCTAAAGAGTTGGAGAAAGGTCAGAGGTGATGGTGGAGTTATACAAAGAACGTAGAGTTTAACAAATGAGTATGTGTGCTGAACATTACATTGATATTTCTGCTGGTCTCCAGTGTCTCAGAGCAGCTAGAAGAAAAAATGAAAAATCATGGACCTGAAACCCATACCAAACTTTAAAATCTGTTCTACAACTACTTGTTAAAATGTACTGGAAATGTATTGCTGTTTTGTATATATGTTATATTTCACAATTTAAAAAGTTAAAAAAAAAAAGTGCATGGGGCTTCATGGGAGTTAATCGAGTCCACTCACTTGGGATCAAAACAATATTGACTTCATAGAAGGGGTTGGGAAGTGTTCTGTCCCTTTTATTTTCTGGGTTTGTGTAGGGGTAATATTATTTCTTTCTTAAATAGTTGATACAATTCAGTAGCATGACCATCTAGACTTCATGTTTTCTTTGTGAGAATGTTTTAAATTACAAATCCAAATTATTTATTAAATATCCCATTTTATTGGAAGCCAATCTGTCTCTGTTATATTGCATTCCAGAAGCTAGCAAACTAGAACAAGGGCTATTCAGACTTTTTATTTCTTTTTGTGTCCATTTGGTAATTTCAGCCTTTCAAGGTAATAGTCCATACCATTTACATTGTCAAATTCATGGCATGAAATTGTTCCTAATATTCCCTTATCTTCTTAATGTCCTTAGGGTCTATAATGATGTCCCCTTTATATTCCCAATATTGATCATTTGTGGCTTCTCTCTCTTTGACCCAATGTGTTATTGATCTTTACAAGGAACCAGATTTTATTTCATTGTTTTTTGTTCTATCATCTGCTTCTATTTTATTGGAGACCAATCACTTGAGCTGGAGGGCTGTGGAGCTTTTTCCATGAGACTTTGGGGACAGGGGATCTGCCCCCAAAACAAGAAAGGGAAGCCAGGCCTTGAGGTCCCAGTTATTTCACTCCAAGGAGTGATGGAGAGATTTGTCAGCCCAATCAGGAGGGAGCAGTCTGTGGAAGGACTAGAGTTGAAGTGAATTTCCAAATTAAAGTAGGGTTTCGTTTTAATGAATGAAAAATTTTAACATACACACTGCAAAAAAAAGGAAAAAAAAGCAATGCAGAGTAATATCAGAATCAAACAAATGTCCTACGATGACTAATTTATGACTACACCTGTGGAAACAACACCCAGATCAAGATGTAGACTATCTGAAGCGTCACAGAAGCCACCTTCTCAGTTAATACCCTGAGCCCCAGAGGTAATTTAGTCTGGATTCTATCCTCATAGACTTATTCTCTATGTTCTTGAAGTTCAGACTAATGGAATCATATATTGCTTAATTTGGTGTCTGGCTTCTTTTGTTCATCAATATGGGTGTGAGATTCATCCATGTTGTTACATATAATTCTAATCCATTCTTTTTCATTGCTATGTAGCATTCCATTGTGTGAGTATCCACAACAAGTTATTTATCCATTCTACTGATGATGAATATTTGAGTTGTTTAAAGTTCATGGCTATTATAAATAAATCTACTATGAACATTCATTCTTTTTTCTTTTCTTTTTTTTTTTTTTAGTGACTATATGCACTCATCCCTCTTGGATCTATGCCTAGAAGTCAAATTGTTTGGTTTTATAGTGTGGCTGTATGTTTAGCATTAGTGGGTACTTCTAAACAGTTTCTAGAGTAGTTTTTCAGTTGACACCCCCATCAGCAATGTGTGAGACTTCTGGTTGCTCCACATACTCACCAACACTTCATATTATTAATTTTTGAAGTTTCCCATTGTGGTTTTAATTATCAGTTCCTTAGTGACTAACGGTGTTGACACCTTTTCATATATTATTCACCACTTTCATATCCTCCTCTATGAATTGTCTGTTCAAGTTTTTTGCCCATTTTTAAATTGTGTTGTCTTTGTAGCACTGATTTGTTAGAATTCTTCATATGTCCTAGACACGGTTCCGTTTTTGTAAATATTTTTGTAAATATCCTCTTCCAGGTTTGTCTTTTCAGTCATTTGATTGTGTCTTTTGATGAATAAACCTTCTTCATTTTAATTATGTCCAACTGTCAATCCATACTTTTATAGTTAGTACTATTTATGCCATTTTAGGTATATTCTCCCTATGTTTACTTCTAGAGCTATTTGTGCCTGTGTTTACTTCCATAAAATGTATTGTTTTGGCTTCATATTTACATCTATGAAGTATTTCAAATTGACCTAGTGACTGGTGAGAATGAGAGTCAAGATACTTTTTGCACATGAAGATCTATTTGGAAAGGCCATCCTTTCCCCATGATGGCACCTTTGTCATCAGTTAGGTGGTTTTATGGGTGTCTTTTAGGCTGGGGTGACTAACATTTTGATGGACTTCTTTCCAGACCCCTTACCATGGAGGAAAAAATCACTCATTTTTAAATAAATGGGACCAGGTTTGGTCACCTTTTAAAATTATTAATTATATCATGGAGATATTTTAGTATCAATAATATGTATAACAGTCATCACATGTGATAGGAATGAAATTTGCAGGTCAAGGAACTACCTGGAAAAGTACGTGCACTTATTGCAACCAGGAGGGAAGCTAATGAGGACAAAGCTGAAACACTGGATGACACAGTAGGTAAAAAGGAAGAACCCAGATCTTTAATGATGTCATTGAACCATTGAGTTACCCAACCCCAGAGCTGCCCTACTTAAAAACTTAGTGTAATTGTTAGCATAGAGATTTTCTTTATTGGTCATTACATCTTTGGTGTTTGTTTTTGTTTTGTCACCAAAAGCATCCTAATGGATACACTTGAATATATATTTCCTGTGACATTTCCCTGCATCCTTTCAACAAAATCCTCTCCTTTTTTTTTTTTTTTTTTTTTTTTTTTTAAAGGCAGCCTAAGACTCAGCTAGAGCATTTTTAAGCTATTGTCAAGTGCAGATTTTAATGACAGGTATTTTTGTTTCTGATTCAGGAAAGAAAGGGGCAGGCAAGAAGAAGGAATGTGGGTGCATAGGCAAATGGGAATGACAGCCATTCCTACTCTGGCATTGTCCCTCTAAGCCAGTTGACTCAATCATGCATCAGAGAATCCTTGGCTAATAATTATTTATTGAGTACTTACTTTTTTTTTGCCGGGCACTGTTTTCAAATTCCTAGGATGTACGTAAAGCAATGCCCAAACAGACAAAAGTCCTTGCCCTCCTGGAGCTGATATTCTAGTGGTGAAAGACAGACAGTAAAGGAGATAAATAAGTAAAACACATAGTGTTTTAGATGGAAGCCAGTGCTATGGAAAACGTAAAAAGCAGAGAAGGAGAATTGGGAGTGTCCAGAAAAGGGGTTACAATATTATGCAGAATGCTAAGTAAAGACCCAAAGGAATGATTCATGCAGCTATCTGGAGCAAAAGGGAAGAGCAAAAGCCCTGGGTGGGAGCAAGGGGGCGTACTGGAGAAACGTCAGGGAAGCCAGGGAGGTGGTGCAGATGAGTGAAGGGGAAGGTGGCAAGACAGGAAGTCAGATAGGCAGTGGCAGAGCAGAGTGGGAAGTTGGCATAGGCCTTCTGGATTTGTGCAATACTGATATGCATCAAGGATTATTGTTTTGTGGGTGTCACTTAAATTACTCAATTTTTGTTTAGATATATTTATCTGAGATGAACATTTTGTATATATTCATATAAATTTACTATAAATGAAAAACTATTATCATTTGCCATAAATAGGAGGTAACCAGATAAGTGAATACAATAAAAATTGATAGAGTATTAAATTATAGAGAGATACTGTGGCTTCCAGGTCTGTGAATTCGTCTCTTTGATGGAAGGTTGATTATCCGTCTTAGAAAGGTGATTAAAATATAGAAGCACCAAATGGAGACTTTTTCCGTGATGCTATTCGGTGTTACACCATCTAAAACCATGTTGTGCCTGACTGGGTAGGGGGACCAACTGTTCTGGTTTCCCCGGGACTGGGGATGTTTCCCAAGATGTACTTTCTGTGCTAAGATTGGGACAGTCCCCGGCAAACCGGGACATTTGGTCATCTACCATCAGGGGTCGCCACCCTCATTTTAGTCTCAGGCCTTCTAGCGTCAGTGTGTCCTCCAGGCTCCCCTTTGTAGTGGGCAGTCTAATATGACCTTGGATGACCCTTGCACCCTGGGATTCCTGCCCTTTTGTAATCCCCCTCTTTGGATGTTGATGAGAACTGTGACTTGCTTCTAAGCAATAAAAGATGGCAAAGGGGAGGGGATGTCACATCCTTGTTTAGATTACATGTGATATGACTTCCAAGCTGCTTTCAGACTCCATGGCCTTCTTCATTTGCATGCGTTGATTGAGCGGCCACGTCTCAGCCCAGTTCCTTCTCAGGGACAAATCAACTGACAGCCTACCCAGTTTTCAGAACAGTTGGTCCCCCTACCCAGTCAGGCACAACATGGTTTTAGATGGTGTAACACCGAATAGCATCACGGAAAAAGTCTCCATTTGGTGCTTCTATATTTTAATCACCTCTCTAAGATGGATAATCAACCTTCCATCAAAGAGACGAATTCACAGACCTGGAAGCCACAGTATCTCTCTATAATTTAACACTCTATCAATTTTTATTTTATTCATTTACACTAAGCAGCCTCTGCCCCCAGCCAGCTAGGGATGGAGGTCTTGAGTCCAAATGCCCTTGAGGAACTGACTCTAGCCAGCAACCCTGTAAGCTTGGAAGCAGATCCTTCCGCATTTCAAAGGTGGAAGCAGACACCTGTCCCCCACTCAAGTTTTCAGATGAGACCATGGCCCTGGCCAACCCCTTGACTACAGGCTTGTGAGACACTGTGAAGTGCACAACACAACTAAGGCGTGCCCGGGCTACACCTGACCCGTAGAAGCTGTGAGACAATAAATGTGGTGTGCATGTTTTAAGCCATTAAGTTTGTGGTGATTTGATTCTCAGCAACCTCTGGAATACACCCTTCCTGTCCCGGTGCTTTTCCAGCTTCTGACCGTTTGGATGACTCATTTATGGACACTTCTGACTTGAGGTCAAAGCTCAGCTTCCCACATCTGACCCTCAAGGGACCCAGTCCTATCTCATCCTGACAGCCCCGAGCTGAGGCCAACCCTCGCTGAGGTTCAAGCTAGTAGATAGAGCTTAGTGTCAATTTGTTAAAGGACCTTCATTCCCAGCTAACAAACAGGGAAGTGATGAAAAAATCAAGGCCTGGAGAAGTTGGAGTCCAGGCCGCTGGGGTTCAGAAGCCTGGCAAGCTGCCTGGAGGAGGTAGTGTTCCAGTTCCCAGGCTGGGGTAAGGGCCAAGACTTGGCACCTTTACCTGCCCATTTCTGGGCACCCCCATGACTGCATAAACCCCTCTGTTGTCTCGGCCTTTCTTCTCACCCTCCCTGCTTCTGACCTTGACGCCCATCTCCTACCATCCTGTCCTGATGGTTTTGTGCCTGGTTTTCCTGTCTCAGCCCAGTTCCTTCTCAGGGACAAATCATCTGACAGCCTACCCAGTTTTCAAATCAAAGTAATTTCATTAGAAAAGTAATTTTTGCTTATTTTGGGAATTTCAGGGAAAACTTTTAAAAATAAGCATGAGGAAAAGAATAATCACCTTAATTACACTATCCAGACATAGCCGTGTTAAACCCGGAGTATTTTCCTCCATTTTTGCTTTGATTATATATCATAAAAGTGCATCTTTAATCATATTGTAAGTTGTTTCATGGCAGGTGCTTTGGTTTTTTGCCACTTAATTTTCTATCATAAACATCTTTTCAAAACAATAGATAGACCTCTATATCCCTGTTATGGGCTGAATTGTGTCTCCCCAAAAGACATGGGCATGTCCCAACCCTGGTCCTGTGAGTGTGCCCCTATTTGGAAATAGATTCTATGAAGATGTTAAGATGAGGCCGAATTGACCGCTGCCCTTACAAAAGGGGAAGACTTGGACACAGAGAGACACAGAGGACAAAGCAATGTGATGACTAGGCAAACAGAAAGCCCAAAGGCTGCCAGCAAACCAGCAGAAGATTGGAAGAGGCAAGGAAGGCTTCTGCCTATGGATTTTGGCCTCCTAACCTCCACAACTGTGAGACAATGCAGTTCTGTTGTTTTAAGTCGCCTGGTTTGGGTTGATTGTTATGGCAGTCTTAGCGCACTTGGACAGTCTCTATTTTAAATTGCGCAGTGACATGCCATAATATTTAACTAACTCCTACTGTTGAGTATTTAGGTTGTTTCCAGCTTTTCATCTCAAGTTCAGATTTCAAAGGAACACTCTTGTGGTTAAATGCTGATCCTTGATTAGGGGTGGAACTTCTGGGTCAAAAGGATGCATATTTTCAAGGCTTTTAATAAGCATGGATAAATCTTGCCTAGCAGCATTGTATCAATTTTCACTTTGCCGAGGGAGCATGTGTCATTATTCCCCATCGCCATACTCTAAAGCTGTCTCTTTTCTTTTTGATTTTCTTATCTGCCAGCCATCATCCCATCATTTCTCTGGGATTGAGTGAAATGTCCAGATGGTTTTGTGCCTGATTCTCCCTTCTCAGCCCAGTTCCTTCTCATGGACAAGTCATCTGACAGCCTATTCAGTTTCCAAATCAAAATAATTTTGTTCCAAGGTAATTCTTGCTTGCTTTAGGAAAGTGGGGGAAATTTTTAAAAATAAGCACAAAGAATAATTTACCACACACCCCTACCAAGAGGCACCCACTTTGATGTATTAAATATGTGAATTTACCTACTTGGTATATACCCAGAAGAGCTGAAAGCAATGACACAAACAGGCATTTGCACATGTATGTTCAGAGCAGCATTATTCACAATCACCAAAAGATGGAAACAAACCAAATGGCCATCAGCAGACGAGTGGATCAACAAAATGTGGTATATGCATACGATGGAATATTTATACAGCAGTAAGACAAAATGACGTCCTGAAGCACATGACAAGATGGATAAACCTTGAGGACATAATGCTGAGTGAAATAAGCCAGACACAAAAGGATAGATACTGTATGATTGCACTTTTATGACCAGCATAAACGTATAATCAGAGACTTATAATACAAGAATACAGGGGACTTAGAGATACATAGAAGCTGGAGATGGGAGAACAGTCAGTTAATGAGGTTGACCTCCAATGTAAGGGAATAGATAGGAGCGAAGGTGATTCTCTAGTCGGTCTAGAAGTAATATTATCATATTGAAGATGAACAAGATTGAAAGGGGTTGTATAGACCTACGTGTCCCACTGACTCACACTAGTGAGATATTCAAGAAATATATTTTGAAACGTCTTGAGACATATTCAAGAAATATGAATTAGTTCTTGTAAGAATTACTTCAAAGATAGGATTCTTGTATAAAGAGTGTTTAAATGCAGGACACGGGGAAAACTGCTATTGCATACTATGAGCTATGTTCAAAAGGAAACCATCAGCACTACCACAGCTACAGCAGAGGTAAATAATGGGGTGAGGGACAAGAGTTAAGAGGAGGTTTGGATCTCCTATTTGGTGAGGGTGTGTTTATTGGTTTTCTGTCTCTTGGGAACAATGGAATTATGTGAAATTGAGAATGTTGATGGACTGTGGGCTTTGGGCCCTCTACATGATGCCCAATGAATGCAGGTGGCTGAAGGATGCACTGACGGAGAAGTAGATTGGTGAACGATGGTGTATACTTATGAATGAAGGCTGTGCTGCTACAAAAAGGAACAATTTCATGAGGCATGCAATGGTGTGAATGAACATGTGGGACATTTGGTGAGACAAAATAATGAATGAAAATGTTTATGAGAAAGGGGGCTAGGTTGTAAGCTTTTAGAGCAGACACATTAAGTCCGGAGTGGTGATTATTATTTCTGGATTCTGAGAGGCTGTTTTATATATATAACCTGACACTTAGAGATAAGAATGAAGCCGAACAGGTTGGGGTTAAAGTAATTCAGAACATAGGGGTAAGGAAGACAGTGTCTATATTTTAGAACCACACATACTCTTTGAGACCAGTGGAAGAAAGGTTTATTTGATCTGGAGTTGCATAATCTAATGCAACCTATCTGTACAGCTCATTTGAAGTGAACAATTCAAACACAGAGAGCACAGAATAAGATGTCATTTAATCCTGAATAGATTATTGTAATGCCTGGAAAGATCCTAGAGTATATTAACCAGATAATCAAAAAGTATTGGCAAAGTCCCCTGAGGGAGGGGAGAAAGACTACGTAACTATTAAACCTTACCATCAGGGAATCCCGATACTATGTCAAACTTTAGGGACACCCAAATCAATAGGCCATGTCCTCGATCCTGAGGCTTACTCTTGTGAAGCTTATGTAGGTAGCGGAGAAGCTTAGACTACCCATAGGCATGCCTAAGAGTTACTTCTGGAGGACCTCTGTTGTTGCTCAGATGTGGCCTCAGTCTCTCTAAACCCAACCCTGCAAGTGATCTCATTGCCCTCCCCCCTACGTAGGACATGACATCCAGGGGTGAAAGTCTCCCTGATGACATGGAAGAGGACTCCCAGGGATGAATCCAGACCTGGCACCATGGGATCAACAATTCCATCCTGACCAAATGGGCGAAAAGAAATATAATTAATAAAGTATCAGTGGCAGAAAGAGCTCAGAGTCAGAGGCTACTCTGGAGGTAGCTGTTACACAAGCTTCTGGTAGACCTTGCTACCTATCAGAACCTGCCAACCCCCAACCAGGACCATTCCAGCCAATCCTAAAGAACACCTAGGGCCATTTATAAGATTCCACAAGGGTTCCAGGCACTAGAGTAGCTTGCCAGAAACCTACAACCTCCAGATGGGTCCCTGGCCCAGATAAGTCCTGAAATCTAGCCCAGCCTCTCCAGAACATCAAACAGTTCCATCTCCCTACCCCACATTAGTGACAGACCCTTCCAGTATCAAAAACTTCAAATTGCCATAGCCCAAACAACCCCAATGAGAGGGATGGAAAGATCAAAGGTGATGGTGAAAGAAGATAGAGTTTCATTCAGAAGTGGGGTTGCTGAGTGAAAGGGTGAGCACTGCTATCCAAACTTTTCTGACTGGGCTCCCCATTGAGAAACACGTCTTACAACACAATCTAGTAAGGTCCCTGCCACACACACAAGTAAACCAAAAATTTCATAAAATAACTGATTTCATAACTTACTAATGATCATGACCCACAATTTGAAAAACAATGGATCTAAATATATTTAGTTTCATGATATGCTTTGGAATTACTTTTCAAACTGGATACACTAATTTACCCAGTCACTAGCAAGACATTTGGTTCTCATTTCCTCACATCTTAGCCAGCACTTAATATTATCCCTTTTTCCCCATTCCATGAGTGTAAAGCAGTATGTCCTTGATGTTTTAATTTTCTTGTTCTAAATTTTCTTTACTAATAAGCTTCACATCTCTTCATACGTTTATTTGAGTTTCTTGTTGAGTGAGTTTCTCTAATTTTCTATTGGGTTGCCAGACTTTTTCTTACTAATTTGTTGCTGAATTCCTTATATAGCTAGATTTTTAATCCTTTGTTGATCTTATGTATTGAAAATACCTTTTCCTAACCTGTCAGTCATTTTTTCTAAATTTGTCTGCGGCATCCTTTACTGAACAGAAGTCCACCAATCGTTTTCTTTTTGGTTTGGGATTTTTGTATCTGACTTAAGAAGTTCTTCCCTACCCCAATGTCATGAATATTTGCCTATACAATTTTTATAGTTCCTTAAATCATTTGAAATTTGTTTTTATATGGTGTGAGATAGGATCTACTTTTATTTTTTTCTCTATATAGTGAGCCACTTTCCTCAATACCATTAAAATAATCCATCCTTTCCTACTGATTTCTGTTGCCACCTTGTTCACGTACTAAACATTCATATACACTGATCTGTTTCTGGC
>PVIY010047983.1:0-17569 GCA_004026745.1 Myrmecophaga tridactyla | reverse complement strand
ATGTGGTTCAGAGATTTCAAGTGATCAATATCAATGATGAACAAGATTTAAGTGTGAATTATTATGGTTAAAAGATCCATTTATCTGCAAGTAAGTTTTTCTACTAGTTCAGCTAGAAGTTCAACTTCCTATCAATAGCAGGAACAAAATCAGATTACTCCCAAGATCTTTTTCCCTTTCTAGAGCAACATTAATCTTCAAAACCTAGTTACAAACTTACCTTTGTTTAGGGCTTGATTCTTTCCTCAGATATGGAGATGAATCCAAGTTTTGTGCCTTGGAAGTCAATTATGGTGACTGCATTTCAAATGCAACAGAATGATTTTCCAAGAGATTAAGATGTAAGTGTTTGTGAGGAAAGTAAATTCTGAGCTTTCATAGCTATAAAAGATGTGAAATGGTTAAGCTTTGAGTGCTATCACAGCAAAGTTTTTCAAAAGGACCTGATGTTTTGTCAATATTGATTCAAGCTTCTCAGTGTCAGTGGAGTAAAAATAATAAAGTTCTGTTGCTGCAGGGACATGAAGGAAAAAAAGTTTGATTGATTCTTCCATTATCCAATGACAGCTATTATAAAGCAGAGAATAAAAATGGCAATTAGATTCTCAGTCTAGGGGGGAAATATACAAGAGACCATGCAGATGTAATCGAATGGAGTCAAAAGTCTAATATATAAAAATAAAAGAAAATACTCAAAACCCAATATGTCTGATTCCTGATTATTAGAATATTACACATGTTTAATTAAATTACATAAAATAACTTGTACTTTCATGTAGCTATGACTAAAAGAAACATTTGAGATTGATATAAGAAATATGTGGAATGACTTCCCAAGTTTAATTAAAAAATAATTAATGATTGAATGGATTTGAATAGCATTTTAAAATTTGCAAAGGAATTTTATAAACATCATTTCATCAGTTAGGAATGTGTTAGAATCATGCTTTAACTATTGCGCTTAGCAGAGACAGAAAGCAAAGGGCAGCAAAATTAATTGAATCACTGTTTTAGCTTGTTAAAGCTGATGAAATGCAATATACCAGAAATGGGTTGGCCTTTGCAATGAGGTTTATCAACTTACAGGTTTACAGTTCTGAAGTGTGAGACTGTCCAAATCAAGGCATCATCAGAGGGTATCTGGACTCCTCTGTCATATGGTGATGCTGGGTTTCATTGCTTCAGCTTCTAGTGATAGTGACTTCCTCTCTGTTTTCTGTGTGTGTACGTGTGTGTGTGCGCGTGTGTGTATTTTCCCTGTGTGCATCTCTCTGTCTTTTTATCCTCTCAAAAAAGACTCCGGTTAGAAGATTAAGACCCACCTTGAATGAGATGTGTCACATCTCATTTGAAATACCATAATCAAAAGGTCCCACCTAAAATGGGTCCATACCCATGAGAATGGATTAAATTATAGAATATGATCTTTTCTGAGGCACAATGCCATCACAATCACCAATGCTATTTACCGTGAGACAATGCTGGAATCCAGACTTTCTGAAAATGTCTTAACATTTCATGGGTTTTGCACCACAATAAATATATCTGCTGGTAACAGTAATTTACTTTAAAAGCAATACATAAGAATCCTGGTAACAATAATTTGTTTTAGAAACAATTATGGAATAAGTATGCTGGCTAGACCAAAAATTGGATACACATACTTAAATTAAATTCAGACTTTGTCTTCAGAGCAACATGACCTTGTACCAAATGCACAACCTGTGATGTTGGCATCACAGAAGAGAGTCAGGAGTAGAATAAACAAGAGTTAATGGCTGATGGAGTATTTTAGATACGATATTTTTGAAAGGGTCCTGAGATATACAAGAAATGTCAATCAGGCCTGGGTATATAAAAATGTAATTTTCAGCATTAGATGGTACATTAAATCATACGAAAATGCAAGTAAAGAGATTCCAATGTGGGAATAGAAGAGAGTTCAGTTATTCCTATATTTGTAGTAAAACTGGAGCAGGAAAACCAATAGATGAGCTTGAAAAGAATTGCCAGAGATGTTCATAGGCAGTTGGGAGAACGCAATGCTGTAGGTAGTTGGAATAAGTTTTGTATCTATGTCGCTAAGAGATCAAGTATAATGATGATTTTAAAATGTCTATACTGAATTTAGCCATATGGAGATAAATTGATGAGGACTGTGAGGGCAAGGTAAAGGGGAGAAAATATAATTTGGAGTATTTTGAAGTTGGAATAAGACGAAGAAATCGAGAGAATGATTGTTGACCAGAAGTGGCCTTCAGAATGCATTTAGTAAACTGTGACCCCTTTCCATTGTCTTATTGGCATTAGTCATGAATTTTAAGAAGTTATTTTATATAAACTTTCAGATTTCTGGCTTCTCTTTAAAAATCTGATAATTTGGCAATACTCTTTCCAACCCTCCACCATGGAAATTAAAAATAGCTAAGACTAAGTAACTGCTGGCTCTTTTCAAATGATATGTATGCTTTAGGTGGGGTTTGGTCTTCTACTGGTGGGGAGTAAGAAAACTACAAATATCTCGTAACAATTGTGGATCTGTACAGAGATCAGCTAAAAGCCTTCTTTCAATTTCTATATGTATGTCTTTGAGTACAGGTAACAATTTGTGCCCATCTCAGCAAAATCTGCAGTTGTCACTTTGTACAGTACTGCTCTTGACAATCTCCTTGACACTGAGCTTATGTGTCAGTTGCTATTTCTCATCCTGTTTGTGATCTTGTTTTCTTATTGGAGAATTATATGAAAGCAAAATATTGCTTTTCCTTCTGTCACAAACAAAAAATGGGAAAATAAACATAGACCAAAAGGCTCCTATGAACGATGAGAGAAGAGCATGTCTTTATGAAAAGACTACTGATATTTGATTAATATCCAAAACTAGCTTTGTACAGAGAAAAACAACTTAAACTTGAATTTTGCAAACATCCAATTTGACCAAATAAATTACCTCTCTCTAGTCCTTTGAGTTTACAATGCTTATATTCCCATCGACAAAAGTCTAACTAGAGAGAGGCAAACATGAGGGAGGAAAAGATGGTTCAGACAATTTATTGTTTTTTTTTAGATAGGTTAGTCTAGAAAATGTTTAAAAGCCTATGGTGTCTGACGCTCCTTTTATCCATGTGGCGGTTGGGATTGAAAACAAAATAGAAGTAGGGGAAATCCTACATGTTCTGGAGAAGTTTAGGAGGACTGGAATCCAGAGAACAAATAAAGAAACTAACTTTTTTTACATATATTTTTATTGACAAAACAGAACAACATACAAACACAAACATTCTTAACATATGAACATTGCATACTTGGTGTACAATCAATGGCTCACAATATCATCACATAGTTGCATATTCAACACTATGATCATTTCTTAGAACATTTGCATCACTCCAGAAAAAGAAAAAGAAAAAAAATTCATATATACCATACCCCTTACCCCTCCCTCTCATTGACCACTAGTATTTCCATACTCAATATATTTTGACCTTTGTTCCTCCTATTTTTTTTTCCTATACCCCTTACCACTCCCTTTCATTGAGCACTAGTATTTCAATCTACTCAATTTGTTTTAATATTTGAGGAAACTAATTTTTGATAGGAGGAAGGAGACTTCTATTTTTAGTAGAAAGTGAATTGATCTTAAAAATTAATCAATGAAATATGTAATAAGTACTTTTAACTTTATGTAATTAATTGGACTTAATTTTTTAATCTTTTATTTTTATTTTTCTTTCACTCAGAAATACCCTTAGATTTTGTTCCTTTACTTTAGGCCATGTAAAACTGTATTAATTGTTTTATCTTTCTCAGGAAATACTGACTTTCAATGGTGGTTAATCTCAACACTTCTAGTCAAAAAACTTCTATTAAATTCATCGTAAATAATTCAAATATTATAATTTTCCAATTTATTAAAGATAGTCTTTTTTCTGAAAGCATCTATCTAATGAGTATTTGGAGCTAGTGGTACATGCCTTAAATGACAGCAACATCAAAGTTTTCAATTTCATGACAAATATGACTAAGTAAATTAAACGAATATATTAGTTAAATGGCTCATTTCAGCATATGACTGTTTTGTTCTATTCAATTTTTACCTATAGAAACAACTTTTATAACACACTAAATACATAATACTGCATGAGATTGAGTTAAATACCCCAGAATATGACCCACTGAATTAATACCACCTACCACAACTCACAGACTTTGAGTTGGGTTATTTCTAACGTTACTGCTCCTACTCTCCACTCCATTATTATGGGGAAACTTCCATTTTGGCAGCATTATTGTACTGCACACTGCCATCCTCAGTAGTGTGGTTTTGCTCACAATCTGGCTTTTCTTATCATCATCACAAGTTGTCTGCAGCAGCTGTAGGCATCACCTCCACAGAAGACAGAAACTGACCATCCCACAGTGCCAGCTATATGGACATGGAAAGCAAAGCAAAACAGAACAGAACATAGTTGTAATCACCTTGCAACTAACTTCCTCTACCCTCACATTAACTAGCACTGACTAAGTGTCATACCATTGAAACATGTCTTTCACACATATTGATCTTCTGCTTTTTTTTTTCCCCTTAGGAGTAAAAGAATGCTATTCCTTATGCAAATGTTATCAAACCTCAAACTGTGATTTTCTGGAGCAGCATC
Organism: Myrmecophaga tridactyla; assembly: GCA_004026745.1. Taxonomy (NCBI): domain Eukaryota; kingdom Metazoa; phylum Chordata; class Mammalia; order Pilosa; family Myrmecophagidae; genus Myrmecophaga; species Myrmecophaga tridactyla. Next base: position 12,911 of record PVIY010047983.1, on the reverse strand, counting down.
AGTATCATCTGGAAACTTGTTATAAGTACATATTCTCAGATCCCTCCTAAAGCTAATAATGTCAGAGACCCTGAGGGAGGTACCTGGTAATCTGTGGTTTAACGGGTCCTTTCAATGCAAAATAACATTGGTGAACCACTACACTCTGCAATCATTTATCAACAGTAGTGATGATGTCTTTGCCCATTTCAAACTATGACTCAGTCATCACAGTCATCTCTGATTAACTGCTGGAAAGGGAACCAGCTGGAGAAGCATGAGAAGGAGGTTATTCTAGACCTGGTTTTGGCACATATAGCTTCCGTTCACATTCCATTGGCTAAAGTTTGTCACATGCTCACATACAATTGTAAGGCAAGGATGGGAAATATAGCTGTACTTTTTATCCAGGGAGAACAAAAAGCATGATTTGTTGAGACTCTAGCAGTCTCTTCTGCAGGCTTTCACTTTCTGCATTTCAGCCAGACTGAATTTCTTACACATTCTCTTGTGCCTTATTTTGTCCTGCGAAGGATTTTGCTACTCTTGCTTATAATGTTCTAAGTCTACAGTTTTATTGTTTATATTTGGTTGTTTAATTACTAATCATCCAGATCTCATCTGAAATATTTCCTTGAGAAAGTAACTGATTATATCCTCTTCTTGTATTTGATATGGTTTTATGCTGCTTTGTCTCATAATAATAATCATTATGATTCAGCTGTACTCCTTTATCTATTTTTATTTATCTGTGTTCTCAGAGAAACAGAAACAACAAATGATATCTGTAAATATGAGATCTACAAAGACTGTCTCATACAACTGTGGGGATGCAAGAGTCCAAAATCTGTCAGGCAGGCTGCGAGCTTGCAGGTTTGATGAAGTTCCTTAACAAACTCCCTGGGACAATGTGGCAGGCTGAAGCAGAGAGGGAAATTAAGTCTCTTTTCTGAATTCTCTTTAAACACATCAGGTGATAAAATTAAGCATCACTCATTCCAGAAGACACTCTCCTTAGAGACTGCAGATGTAATCAGCTATAAATGCAACCAAGGTGCTGATAATTTAAGTCCATAGAATGCCCTCACAGCAACAGTTATGCCACTGTTTGCTTGATCAGACAACTGTGCACCATCACCTGGTCAAGTTGACACATGAACCTAACCATCGCAGTCCACCCCTTGTCAACTTGGCAGCTATGCACATCACCTATATCATATTTAGCCTCTAACTAGAAAACAATAACAGACACATTATTCCCCTCCCTAAGAATACTCAGTAGCAGGCCAAAAGCTGTTTCTCTAAAGGAGATAGCTATCTACAGAGGTTGACAAGACCTTACTGCAAAATCCTAAGGGCCTGCACTGTGGTTCTCCTGCAGAGGACTGCCAAAGACTCCAGACAGCATCTCTATTTGCCTCTGACATTTTCAGCACCTTTGGATCTGCTGGATCATATGGTCCAACTTGCAAAGTAGCTTGTATAACAGTCTAGACCTATCACAAAGCCTCCTTTTTTTTCAGGTCCCCACTCAAAAGTAGCAGATTTTCTGTTCTGTAAATGGGCTGGGGTAGCACAACCATATGGATAATATGTTGCTTCCCAAATCCAAAGAGACAACTAGGCATTGTGCCCCTTTTTTAGTTTAGTCATGGGAGAATCTAAGTGCTGCATCTTATTCTGTGCTTTAGAATGGATATCTCACCACTGGACACCTATAAATTTCACTGACATGGAAGGCCTTTGTATTTTTGCTGGATTTATCTACCATCCTCTTATATGGAAATGCCTTACCAATATGTCTAGAGTAGATGTTCTTCTTGTACACAAAGTCAGTCAACATGATATCATTAATATAATGGACCAGTGTGATATCTTGTGGGAGGGAGAAACACTGAAGTTCCCTGTGGACAAGATTATGACATAAGGCTGGAGAATTGATACACCTCTGAGATAGGACAGTGAAAGGTATATTGCTGGCCTTGCCAGTTGAAAGCAAACTGTTTCTGGTGGTCCTCATTAATAGCTATTGAGAAAAAAAGCATTTGCCAGATCAAAAACGGCCACCAGGAACCAGAGGATGTTTTGATTTGCTCAGGAAATGATGCCACATGTGGAACAGCATCTGAAATTGGGTTACCATCTGGTTAAGTTTATAATAATCCACTGTCATCCTCCAAGACCCATGTATTTTCTGCATAAGCCAAATAGGAGAGTTGAATAGAGAGGTGGTAGGCATCACCAGCCCTGCATCCTTCATGTCCTTTAGAGTGGCACTAATCTCTTCAATCCATCCAGGAATCTTATATCCCCATTGTTGTGTGAGACACTCTTATAAATCTCATATTTATTGATTCTTCTTTTGATTCAGTTTTCCTGAGAACCCTGGCTAATACAACCTTGTAATAGAGAAGTGGGGTATTGTAGATTGCAAATACCAAACATGTTGGAGTGGTTCTTTACATGGTTAAGAGGAAGATTCTGGAAGAATTATGATATGTTTGATAAAAAAGGCCTGAATTATTTTGAAGAGACTATTGGTAGAAATATGGTCTCCAAAGATATTTCCAATGAGACTTTTGGAAGAATGATGAAGGTGTTATTATAAACTGGAAGAAAGGCCACCCTTGTTTTAAAGTGGCAGGGAATTTGGCAAAATTAAGTGCTTGTTTTGGATGGAAGGCAGAAATTGAGAGTGATGAACTTAGATATTTAGCAGAAGAGATTTCCATACTAAATGGGGGAACTGCAGCCTGGATTCTCCTTGCAATTTGTAGTAAAATGTTACAGGAAGGAAATAAACTGATAACTGAACTCTTGGATACAAGGAAACCAGAAATTGATGGTTTGAAAAATTCTGGGGTTCCATAAAAGGAGGTTACAGAGAATAATGCTCCACATGAGGAGTTAACAAAATAAGTTACCAGTCAGACATTTCAGAAAAAAAAGCCAGAATTTGAAATGGAGTTATCCAGAAAGGATTTTATGGATAACTACATTATCCATAATGGAAGACCTTTATGGACGGTCCTCTTATTTGATGGACATGATTCATGTATACTACACAGAAAAGCGTAAAGTTTCTTGTGAGACCTGTATAAACAGAACCATTGCCAATCTGGACTAAAAGGTACAGAAAAGGGAGAAAATGAAGGAAAAAATACTTCAAAAGCAGGATCAGGGAAGCCAAGGTCTGAAGCCAAGAAATTTCTTGCCATAAAAGCAGACCCACTCATATACATGGAAAGGGTGAGTTTGCCTTGTAGGCAGAATGTGAGAGGAAGAGTACTGCCACTTTGGGCTTCAGAGAGCATGGAGCACAATCCTTGGGAATTGAGGAAAGCCTTGCTGAAACTCCATTGTCCTGAGGGGGTTGAGTATGTATTCTGGAGATATCAGAGAGCCCAGGTGCTCTCCCAGTGCTTAGAGAGAATGGAAACAAGAAAAATGTGGTCTCCCCCAAATTCCCCAAGATTGCAGCCCTAACCACAGCATTTGGAGAGAAGAAGGCCACTGCCTAAGCCACTGAGTAAGTCCTTAGAGAAGATGGAACTGCTCCTCTCCTAAGCCCTGAGTATGATAAATGACTCTCAGACTTTGAAAGCTAAAGGAGTTTGCCCTACAGGTTTTTGGAATTGTTTGGATTCAGTGACCCTTGCTTTCCTTTCAATTTCTCTCTATGCAATGGTAATATTTATCCTATAACTGTTCCTTCTTTATATATTGGGAGCTAATAATTTGTTCTGAGTTTTTCTAGGTCCATAGCCAGAGGATATTTTTCTGCCTTAGAACAGACCATGCTTGTAACTGATTTTGGAATGAATGTACTTTGCATATGGGAATAACATGTTTTGGGGGTCCAGAATGTGGAATGTCCTGGCTTGAAACTGTTACGTACCCCTAGAAAATCTGTGGCCTTTTCTCGCATCCAATCTTGTGGGGGCAGACTTGTGTTTAGTGTGGGACCTTTTGATGATGTTGTTTCTATGGAGATGTGACCCACCCACAATTGGCTGGGTTCTTTAAGTTGTTTCTCTGGAGATGTGACTCACAGAAGTGTGTGGAAGCTTTAGATTAGATGGTTTCCATTGAAATGTATCTCAGCCCATTGAAGACGGGTCTTAAGCTATGCACTGGAGTCCTTTAAGTGGGAAGAATTTTGGAAAAAGTCCAGAGACAACACAGACAGAAATGTTTGGAGATGAAGAAAACAAACAGCTCCAGAGATGTTATTTGAAACCAGAAGCCAAAGACCAGCATATGTCAGCCACGTGCTTTCCCAGCTAACAGAGGTGTTCCAGACATCATTGCCCTTTCTTGAGTGAAGGTATCTTTCTCTGAATGCCTTAGTTTGGATACTTTTATGGCCTTAGAACTGCAAACTTGTAAATGAATGAATCCCTTTAATAAAAACCAACGCATTTCTGGTATATTGCTAAATTAAAGCAATGTTTATAATTATTGGGTTACTATGTGTCTCTCATAATCGAAGGCAAGGTCCAGGTCTAGTTTTATTCACCTGATGTCATCATACCAGATACAGTGCCTAGTAAATAGTATGAGTATTAAATTGCTTCGGAAGAATAACAAAACACCTCACACCTCAGTGATATATGCAGTTACATGTTTACATTTGAATTGGAATTGATTGTGCATGCTTTATATACAAGAAGGTATTCAGCCTGGGGAATTATTTTCATGAAAATACCAAAAATGTTTGCTTTCTTATACAAAATGAAGACTAGTATAAAATATAAATGTCAAGCAGTGCCCATTTGTGTTCTAGATTCCCTTTATTTCAAAGTGCATTATCTCCCCTTTAAATTTTCTATTAATTCTCTACTTCTGTTTTTCATGATTAAGAAAGCAGCTGTGCTTTAAAACCTGACTCTTCTCTTTCAATTTGCAACCCCATTGAGGTTAGCAATGGCTAGAAACAAATTTGCCTTAGAAAAGAAAATTGAATCCTGATGTGAAGGAGAGAAAAATGAGTGTGTTTATTGTTAAGGCTTGGGGCCAATTCTGAGTTGGAGATATTAATTTATGCTATCTCTTTGGGGGGTATTATACCCCATTCCTGAGCTCTCATTTCTCTCCATCTTAATATTTATAAAAAATAGGATGAGTCATGTCCAAATAAATGGCTCTGAAACACAATCACCTATAAATTTGTATTTGAGTGAAAATTCGAGGTGCTTCTCATGTACAACAATGTCTCTCTAAATCTTCAGGTGCAAATCCTGAATACCAAGAAGCCAGCAGCACAGCAATACTTGTTATAATTATCCTACATGATAGATGCATCAACTTGAAAACAGGTAGCATGGGGCAAGAGGACACTGCTCTTTGTAGGGCATCTAAGGCACTTCGATTTATTACCTCATTTCATAACAAAGATTGTATATGAATTCCAAATGATTGGGTATGAATTTCCCATTAAGGTGATGCTCTAACTAATTAACCCATCCTCACTGTAATTTTAAACCTGCCATCTGTGGGATTTTTGATTACCTTCACAGCTTTATGTGGAAAGGAAAGAAATGTCAACTGTATTTATATTCCAACAAAAAGTGATGGAAAAAAGTTATGATACCATCAGTACTTTCATTAGTTATTTTTTTCTGTTAGCAAACTTTCACAGAAGTGTGAATTAATGTTTACAGAAACACAAAATATTAACCACATGAAATAGACAGTTTTATGATATTGCCTACCTGCTCATGTATCAAACCAGCAAAAACCAATTTATAATTTTCTAGATATATTATATCTTACTCACAGCCACCAAATGTTTGAGCTACATTGAAAGTGGCTACTGGAACCATAATTTTGATCACAGCCTATGCCACAATGATTGATAGGTAAAATTGAATTTTTACTGTGAAAGTCTCAATCTGTTTAAGTCAAGCAAGTGAAATGAATATATCGACCAGTTGAGCTTTGGGTAACTGTAACTTTATATGGAAACCTCAATTAGATGCTGTTTCGTAAGAATCTAAAGTCAAAAGTGGTATTTTATTTGTCTACATAGTTTTATTTTCTGTACTTGTCTGAATGTAGAATATTCTTGTAAAGTCTCCAAGGGAAAAAAAAATACCCCTTGGTATCAAGCAATACCAAGGGGTAAATTTTGCCAGATGACATTTTTCAAGGGCAGTAAAAGGTAAGTGTCCCTGAACCATGACATAAAGCAATTTTGTTGTCTCACCATTTTGTTAAACTTAATTTAAATTGCACTTGATGTTTCCCAAACAAATTTCAGTTTCACATGTTTGATTGCTGTATTTTGAAATATAAGCACCATTCCTGCATCTTTCTGTTTTGCTGCCCGATGACCATCTTTATAAAATCTTTCAGATACTCAAAGATATGTAATAAACTATGTTATTTTCATTTTCATGCCTTTTTATATTTATTTTTGGGGGATTTTGGGTTGGTGATGGGTAGATTATAATATGTTTATCTCTGAAGATGTGGATTGCTTCCTATGACTGAAGAAAATTACCAAAGTAAAGTATGCCTGTCAGAAAGTGTATGGTATATGTGGAACGTAGATGAAAGAATGCAAATTTGTTTTGCAAATAACCTTCGAAATGCTATAATAATTTCCAAATCTACATGTGCTAAATACTTTAACAGTATATTACTGTGTCTACATTTTAATCAAATCATCTAACAATTTATTTGGTGCTCTCAGTGAACACATTTCTTTATTCACACATTAAACAGAATTGGAGTACCTTAATTGTATTAGATATGGTAAATATAAAATAAAATGTGTCTTTAATAGGAGATATAGCTATTAATGTCAAATATGCTTCATTTGGCTCATGTTAAGGGTTGTTTGCATATTCTATCACTTATTTGATAGTACATATTCATTTCAAGTTGAGAGATTACTCAACATAAGTCCAGAATCTCTTTGGAAAACCACAAATTATATGTCTTTAGAAATCTATGGGAAGCAATCATCTTGAAATTTTTCCATGGATCTTATTTATATGGTTTTAAGAGACATTTTATGTGCCTAACTCTGAGGCTGAAACACTTAAGATTTAAAAGTATATGCTGCAGTAAGGATATGTAGAAAATAAGAGACAATAAATTGTATCATAACAATTTATCACAATGGGGACAAGCCATAGAAAGATCACATTTTGGATAGAAGAAAGAATCGCACCTAATTTGAATAACTGTCTTTTATTTAGTATACCTGTTTAAATAACAACTCCAACATTTTAAAAGTGAAGAGCTTGTTATCTACTGTCAAAAATCAAAGGAGGTATTTTTAAATGTCAGTAGTTGCTGCTTTTTTTTTTTCACTATTAAAAGCCATCTACTGTAACATGAAGCAAAATCTTTAAGCTTTCTAACACTTCTCTGGGCTCCTTCCAAAAAGCAATTTATATCAGCTGGCAAGGTCATTAAGGAAACTGGTCAAAATGCAGGTGGAAAATGCAACCCTGTTGGGTAGAGTCTTAATGCATCCATTTATCAGGGATACAAGGTCATATCAATGGTGTTGGTTATTAAACTTTGATTTTCCAAGAATCCCATGGCAATTACTAACTTGAGATGAAGATCTAAAATATGGTAGAAATATAAATGTCTGCAGGTATATTTCTTAACGTGTGTATATGTATAAATATTTTAACAATAATATAAGTTTATTTTTAAAAGAAAATGATACATATTTTTCCTGCAAAAGCAGCAAAGCAGCATCTTTTTACTCATAGCACTTTTAATAAGGCTTTTTTCTACTCATTATTTCTAATATTCTAGGTTTCCCTTGGTAAATCTCTTAAACACCCTTACCTAACTTCCCTTTTTTGCAAAGTGATAATTATATTTGTTTGGAGATTTATTAGTGAGTTTATTTTTGCAATATACCCTGTATAGGTAGTGCTAGAACAGTAGAAACTGCACTCACACACACACACACACACACACACATCCATGCAGATATACACATGCTACAAAATCTAGATATTAATATTTTCTTTTCCATTTTTTCTGGTTCTCAGAAATCCCTTTCTGGAAAGATTGTCAGAATGTTTTAAGGCACATTGAGTCAATCTATCTAGGAATACTAGAGCTTGGTAGAGAAATCACCCCTCTTGCTACATGCCTAAGGCTTCCCATATCAAGTTTCTAAAGTTAACAACAGATCACCAGAAAAGAGAGAAATTAAACTGGCTTCTCTTATAATTCTTCTTTACTTCTGTCCCTTTGATTTCCCATTGACTGAACATCTTTTTGGTACAACTTGTTTGCTTATAGACCTTTCTAATTATAATCTGCTTGGTTGCTCTCTCTCTTTGGCATTTTGCCTTATCTTTCCTGCTCCCCATTCTCTCTCCCACCTCCATGTCCTTGATTTAAAAAAATGAAAAAGAAAAAGAAATGTACACTAAAATTGTTAGCCCATGTCCCATACAAGGCTAATTATTTTGAGCAACAAATTCTACCCTCAAAAGAAATCCAGGTAAACTGGTTCAGATAAAAATGTTCAAGGCATAAAACTGTTTGAGTGTGGTCCATTAAAGGAAACTGATTATTTTGGCAGAAAGGATAGGGAGAAGTTTGTTGAATTATGACATCACAAAAGTCACAATAAAGACAGCCTAAATTAACTATAGCTACTCATGAAAAACCATTACAAAAGCTTTAAATAATGATATAGGGGTGAATTGATGTTTTAAAAATGCATTGAGGGCAGTGCAATGGTAGCTCAGTGGCAGAATTTTCATTTGCCATGCCAGAGACCTGGGTTCAATTCCCGGTGCCTGCCCATGTGTTCTAGTTTGCTAGCTGCATGTGTTCTAGTTTGCTAGCTGCATGTGTTCTAGTTTGCTAGCTGCTGGAATGCAACACACCAGAGCCAGATTGACTTTTAATAAAAGGGGATTTATTTCATTGGTTCTTCAGAGGAAAGGAAGCTAACTTTCAACTGAGGTTCTTTCTTATGTGGAAAGGCACAGGGTGATCTCTGCTGGCCTTCTCTCCAGGCCTCTGGGTTCCAACAACTTTCCCTAGGGTGATTTCTTTCTGAATCTCCAAAGGCCTGGGCTGAGCTGTGAGGGCTGAGATGAGGTATGCTGAGCTGCTTGGCTGTGCTACATTTCGCTCTCTCATTTAAGCACCAGCCAATTAAGTCAAGCATCATACATTGCGGCAGGCACACCTCCTAGTGGACTGCAGATGTAATCAGCGGATGGTTGGCTCATATCCATTGAGCATACCATTGGCTCATGTCCACAGCAATAGATCTAGGCACCTTCACCTGGCCAAGCTGACAACTGAATTTAAGTACCACACCATGCCAAAAAAAAAAGCATTCATTGCAGGTGGCTGAAGGATGCACTGACTGAGAAGTAGATTGGCAAATGATGGTATATACATATGATCAAATATTGTGCTGCTACAAAAAGGAGCAAAGTCATGAGGCATACAACGATGTGAATGAACCTGTGGGACATTTGGTGAGGCAACATAAACCAAAAATTAAAGAGCAAGTATTGTATGGTGTCCTTTAGAAAATGCTTATAAGGAAACAGCGTCCTAGATTGTAAGCTCTCATAACAGACAAATTTAATCCAGAGTGGTGATTATTGTTCCTGGATTTTGAGAGGATGCTTTATATATTTATTACCTGGTATTTAGAGATAAGAACAAGGCCGATCAGGTCAGGATTAAGGTAATTCAGAACACAGAGGTAAAGGAGACGTTGTCTATATTTTAGAACTGTACCTTGTCTATATTTTAGAACCACACCTATTCTGTGAGACCAAGGTAAGAAAGGTTTATTTTGTCTAGAACCTGAATTTTCTGTAATATATAATCTAACTCAACCTTTCTGCTCAGCTCATTTGAACAATTGAAACACAGGGAGCCCAGAATAAGAATGAGGGCCTTTAATCCTGTATTGTTAATGTAATGCCTGGATATATCCTAGAATATATTAAGCAGATAATCCAAATGTCTTGGCAAAGTCTCTTGAGGGATGGGAGAAAAAATATAGAACTATTAAACTTTGCCATCAAGGAAGCCCATGATACCGTGTCAACATTAGGGACACCCAAATCAATAGGACAAGCCCTTGATCTTGAGGCTTCCCCTTGTGAAGCTTATGTAAGTAGTGGAGCAGCTTAGCCTACATATAGGTATGCCTAAGAGTTACTTCTGGAGGATCTTTTTTGTTGCTCATATGTGATCTAATACTCTCTAAGCCCAACTCTGTAAGTGAAATCATTGCTTTCCCCTACTACATGGGACATGACATCCATGAATGAAAGCCTCCCTGGTGGCATGGGAGATGTCTCCCAGGGAAGAGTCCAGCCCTGGCACGATGGGATCAACAATTCCATCTGGACCAAAAGGAGGAAAATAAGTGTAACTAATATAATATCAGTGGTTGAGAGAGTATTTCAAATAGAGTCAAGAGTCTACTCTGGAGGTCACTCTTACACTAACTTCAGTTAGACATTGTTACCTATCATAAGTTGCCAAACCACAACCAAAACCATTCTAGCCAGTCCTAAGAACTGGCTAGGGCAATATATAAGATTCTACAAAGGCTCTATGCACTAGGGTAACTTTCCAGACATCTACAACCTCCAGATGTGTCCCTGGACCAGATAAATCCTGAAACCTAGAAGGCCCACCCTCTCCAGAACATCAGCTAGTTCTGTCTCCTTACCCCATAATTGACAGCCTCTTCCAATATGAAAAAGTTAGAATGGTCATAGCCCAACTACCCCTAAAGTGTGGGAAAAAGATCAAAGGTGATGGTAGAGTTACACAGAAAAGGTAGGGTTTAACAAATGACTATGATTGCTGAATCACTAAATTGATATTTCTTTTAGTCTCCAGTATCTGAGAGCAGCTAGAAGTAAAAACCTAAAATTGTGGAACTGTAACCCATACCAAACTCTGAAATCCATTCTACAACTAACTGTTGTACTGTGCTTTGAAATTTATTGCTTTTTTGTATATATATTATTTTCCTCAAAAAAGAAAAAAAAAGTCGATTATGGTGATTAAAAATATATATATTTACTCCTCCTTAGCTTTCTATATTCTGGAGCAGCTAGAAGGAAAATTCTGACCTAATGGTATGGTAACCCATGGCTAAATCTGGGATCTGCCTGTAACTACCTGTTGAAAAGTGCTTTGAAAACTATTGTATTTTTTCTTCTTTTTTGCTTTGCATATATGTTATATTATACAATAAAAAAAGTTTTAAAAAATTGGGCCTAAAAGTCATCCCCTGAGAACCTCTTTAGTTGCTCAGATGTGGCCTCTCTTTCTCTAAGCTGACACAGCAAGAGAACTCACTGTCCTCCCCCTTATATGGGACATGACTCCCAGGGGTGTAAACCTCCCTGGCAATGTGGGAGAGAAATCTTGGGATGAGCTGGGACTCAGCAAAAAGGGATTGAAAAAACCTTCTCAACTAAAAGGGGAAAGAAAGAAATGAGACAAAATAAAGTGTCAGTGGCTGAGAGCTTTCAGAGCCAAGAGGTTATCATGGAGGTTATTCTTATGCATTATATAGATACCTCCTTTTTAGTTTATGGTGTTTTGGAGTAGCTAGAGGTAAGTATCAGAAACTGTGGAGCTGTGTGCCAGTAGCCGTGTTTCTTGAAGATGATTGTATATGATATAGCTTTTACAATGTGACATTATGATTGTGAAAACCATGTGTCTGATGCTCCTTTCATCTAGGGTATGAACATTTGAGTAAAAAATGTGGATAAAAATAAATAATAGGGGGAACAAAAGTTAAAGAAAATTGAATAGATTGAAATACTAGTGGTCAATAATAGGGGGATGTAAGGGATATGGTATGTATGAATTTTTTCTTTTTACTTTTTTATTTCTTTTGCTGGAGATATGCAGATATAAAAAATATTATGGTGATGAACACACAACTATGTGATGATCTTATGAGCCATTGATTATACACCATATATAGAATGTTTGTATGTTTGTTTGTTAAGAATTGAAAGTTAAAATACTTTTTTAAAAAATGCATTAATTTCAAGAAGAAGAATTATAAGTTGTTTACTCATTAGGATAAATGTTCTAAATTTATGTAATATACTGCATAGCGAAGTGAAGAAATAACAACTGCTTTTATATACAACTTATTTATATCAATATTTTTCAGTAGAAAATGCTTGAATAATGGAAAATAAGAGTAAATTTTACTAAAATAAATGTCATTTTTCTAGAAAAATATGAAATTTTGCTGCTAAAATTTATTAAATGATCTATAAATAAGGAATATAAATTGACATTGCAATATTAAATAATAAAACAGCTTGCTTTAAAATCTTTTTACATGACTACTCAGAAATTTTGCTAAATCAGAAACATTCTAATCTCTCATTAATCATGTAGTAAAAACAAGAAAGAATTTTTACAAAATGAAGAGAATATAAACTGAAAAGACTATTAAGTATCATGTGTATGAAAAACATAATCAATGTAAAAATTCAAAAACAAAATGAAAATTGACTTTTAAAAAGTAAACAAAGATCAATGGACAAAATAAATAAGAAACATAACATCCAAAGGTGGTTGAAAAACAATAAGAAGGGATTGCAATGTGGTCACATAGTATATTTAAGTTTTTAAATTAAGAACACTTCCAGAATACACCAATTCTAAATTGCAAATTGGGAAAGAGTAAGTTATAGTCTGGTTTTGGACTTACATTATAAATCACTTAGCACTAAACTACACAAAAATAAGCAATGTTTATCCTTCAATGTAATGTACATGCTGAACATTTGTATGAACAGAACGATTGCTCTGATTACACTTCTTAACTTCAGTTGTATTTCCTATAAATTAATTAATAAGCACATGAAAAAGAAATCTACTAGAAATGCATACTTTATTATATATCACTGCTGTGTATTTTT
>PVIY010047982.1:0-17586 GCA_004026745.1 Myrmecophaga tridactyla | reverse complement strand
GAAATACCTACATCTTAATATGAAGCACCCTCATCATTTCCCCTTCAGCTGCTTGAATTGAATTGGGTTGTTACCTGCAACCAATGATTTCTTAATTTTATTTATTTATTTTTTACATGGGCAGGCACCAGCAGGCACCTGAACCCGGGTCCTCGGGCACAGCAGGCAAGTGTTCTTACCTGCTGAGCCACCGTGGCCCACCCTGTAGGCTGGTTTTAATGGCTTTAAATTACCAAGCCCTGGTGTCTGAATTCCTTGATGGAGGGATTCCACCTGGGTGGGGCTTCACCCCTCACCTGGGGAAGGTACAGGCTCCAGATAAGCCCCCAAAAGAGCTCACTTCTGCCTATGCCTGGGGCAGTTGCAGCCTGAAAAGTCCTGCCGCTGTATCTAGAGGCAGTCAAGCCTTTGTAGATACACGGCCACAAAAACCTCTGTTTTCTTCTTTTTTTTTTTTTCCCCTTTTTCTGTCAGTCCTGCCCCGTTGGCACCGGGGCAAAAATGAGCAACCTCCGCTTTGATCAGGTTCACCTAAGCTGGGGGCCTATTTTTAGTAGTCAGAATTTGTTAATTAGTTCCACAATTGGCGTTTGATTGTGCCCAATCCCTGCTGCTGGTAAAGTCCTTTCCTTTCCCCTCTGGGAAGCGGCCTGTGGGGGAGGGGTGCTTGTCGCCGCAGCTTTGGGAACTCACGGTTCTGGGGAGTGCTCGCAGCCGGTCCAGCTGGTCCAGACCGGGATATGCTGTGTGTCTGGTCACTGATGTGGCCCCAGGAGCTGTTCTGTACTGTTTCTGGTTATTTAGTGGTTGTTCTGGAGGATGAACTAAAATGCGCACATTGTTAAGCCACCATCTTGACCCAGAAGTCTTCCTGGACCACAGATTCTTTAGGTCATTATCCGGCTTTCCCAAGTTCTTGAAAGGGAATAGGGGCCAGCAGTGATTTTGAAATTACTCTTCCCATCAGTACCTGGATTCTCCTGGTCTATGCTGTAGGTAACCGCAGAGCCTGATGCTTCAGTGGTCAGGCAGGTTAGAGTACGACTGACACCTTCTTGGGAAAGGTAAACTTGGCCAGTGCTAGAGCCTGAGTGGACGAGGGTCCTCTCTGAGGTGGACAGAGAGAAAATAAGTGAGTAGGGCCATGAGCCTCTGGATTTAGAATATGCCATAGCTGATAACATGTGGCTGATCTACACATAAGAAAAGTTGGAGTCAACTATCCAAAAGGATGATTTTTTTTGACATTTTTCTTTATTGTGAAAAATATATAAAAAAAAGCAATAAATTTCAAGGTACATTTTAACAAATAGTTATAGATCACATTTCAAAATTTGGTATGGGTTACAGTTCCACAATTTCAGGTGTTTCCTTCTAGCTGCTCCAAGATATTGGAGACTAAAAAGAAATATTGATATAATGATTTAGCAGTCATAGTCAATAGTTAAATCTTAACTTTTCTGTTATAACTTCTCCTTATCCTCTGATCCTTTTCCCAATCTTTAGGGATATTTCGGTTATGCCCATTCTAACTTTTTTCATGTTGAAAATGGGTGTCGATCGGCATCAAGGGATTGAATTGAGAAAACCTCTAGAATGAGCTGAGACCCAGCATCAAGGGATTGAGAAAACCTTCTCGACCAAAAGGGGGAAGTGCAAAATGAGACAAAATAAGTGTCTATGGCTGAGAGACTCCAAACAGAGTTGAGAGGTTATCCTGGAGGTTATTCTTACACATAAAATAGATATCACCTTGTTATTCAAGATGTAATGGAAAGGCTGGAGAGAACTGCCTGAAAATGTAAAACTGTGTTCCAGTAGCCATGTTTCTTGAAGATGATTGTATAATAATATAGATTTCACAGTATGGCTGTATGATTGTGAAAACCTTGTGTCTGATGCTCCTTTTATCTACCTTATCAACAGACGAGTAAAACATATAGAATAAAAATAAATAATAGTGGGAACAAATGTTAAAATAAATTTAGATTGAAATGCTGGTGATCAGTGAGGGAGAGGGGTGGGGGGTATGGTATGTATGAATTTTTTTCTGTTTTCTTTTTATTTCTTTTTCTGAATAGATGCAAATGTTCCAAGAAATGATCATGATGATGAATATGCAACTATGTGATGATATTGTGAATTACTGATTATATATGTAGAACGGAACAATCAAAAGTTAAGAATGTTTGCATTTGTTTGGTGTTTTTTGGTATTTAAAAAAATTTTTTTTTAATAAGAAAGAAAATGGGTGTCGATAATATGGAATAGGGGATGGAACTGGTTGATGTTCTTGCAGAGCCTGGCACTTCTGGGTTTCAGGAATTATCTGGCCGAGGAAGCATCTGAAGTTTTTAAGTTTCTGAAAAGTGAACTGAGTGTATGCAACTTTTGTAGGAGCTCAGATAGAGCCCTGGGTATTTTTTTAGGGTTAACAGGAATGATGTAGGTTAGGGTTTGGCAAAAAGTGGCGATTAGCGATATCTAGCTGAAGCTTGTCTAAGCGTGGCCTCCGGAATAGCCTCTTGATGATCTGCTTTTTGAATAATCAATCTGTACTTCTTACTGACTGTCCTACAGGTGTGGAAGTTAGCATAAGATTGGTCCTAGTTTCAGATAAGATGAGTGTCTCCCTATAAAAACATATTCATTTTTCAATTTATATCAATGTGTAAATTATGAGGTGATCGGTTTCTTTTAAAAGTTGTATAAAGTCATTAAGGAACTAGATAAAAAGAAAAAATCCAGAACAGAGAAATCTCTGTTTTACCCTTTGGAGAGGATCTGATGTGCTCTTTCATGTGATGTGGCAGAGCTGGGGCTGGGGGTGTTAAGGAAAACAGGAAACAATATTAGGCAAGAAAACAAATATTTATTCGTTTGAGAAATCACAAACATTTTCGAGGCTTTGGAGATTCTGGGGTTTGCGTCAAGATAATCCAATCTGTGTGGGAATGTGGGAGGGGGGAGAGGAAACAAGATGGCTGCAAATTGATAATTGTTAAAGCTGGGTTGTATGTGGGCGTTTATTGTTGTCTTCTCTATTTGTGAATATGTTTACTATTTCCTATAGTAAAAAAAAATTTAATGTGGGTATAAATTATGCAGAATTTAGTTATATTTTAGCACAAGGGTCCTTCGGTAACGCCAGAAACAAAAGCTCTGAGAAAGTTTTTGATTACTAGTTATTAATTATACTCTCACAAGAATTGTACAAAAGTAGCAAAGGGTTTATATTCTCATGGTAGCGTGAATACTTACCTGTATCCTCCTCAAATTGAAGGTGCTTTATTTGTGTGTGATCTGGTTCAATCTTGTGGACCCTTCCTGAATGATGAATTAAATGAGTTTAGCACAGACAGCCCCAGATGTTCTCTAAAACGTATACTCAGTGGTAAGATAGACGACATAACCTAGGTGTCCAAGATGGCCTGGCTTCTTTGTGCACAGAGCGTCATGGTTATGAGACTGAATATTCAGATAGGCAATAGCCAGACCCCGTGTGACAAGAGAAGCCTGAACCATAGACTTTGTAAGCAACCAGCCTGGAGAGCCTCTTTAGCATTCAGGCCAGATCGGTCAGGGCTTGATCAATGATTGCCAGCTTCCCTAATTTTTGTCCCTACTTCCAACTCAGGACCAACCGGAGAAAGTAACATATGTTCGCCAAACTAAGCAAGGATGCGTCCTTTGAGTTAGCCTTCTCCAGCTTCCCCATGCCTACAACCTCTGATCACAGCTTACCCGAATCCTTCTTTTTTGCCCCCGCTATAAAAATTTCCCACTCCCCTGCCTGCCTTTGAGTCTCTGCCTAATGCACGTGATGGTAGGATGATGGCATCACCTTATTCATCACAACAAATCCATGAGAGTGTTATTTTTTTATATTTATTCCCCCTCCCAGAATTTCACATAGTGAATTCAGACCTCAAGAACATTTGCACACATACAAAAATATTTTTCTAAAGCTTAGGACATCCTTCCACATAGAGTGACGGCATAGCAGCAGTGAAAGGGGACAAAATAATGTGGCCTGCTTTTGCCATCTGGCTGATAGATAAAAGGTAGCATATTAGAGCAGAAGTGAAGGTCCAGAAAAATCCTCTAAATAAATACCACTTGTGCGAACTGACCCTCTTCCAAGTGTTGAGCTGCAGTGATTTGGAAGTCCAGTCCCTACTAAAGGCAGGAGAGCAGACGTCCTGTGTCGTCAGTTCCCAGCAGATGCTGCTTTAGAGACTCTTCAAGCAGGACTAGGGACCTACGCCCTCTCATTTAATAGACACGCTCACCTGAAGGGAAGAGCACCCTCCGCCCTCAGAGCTCGCTCAGGGAGAGCACTCAGGCAAGGCCACATTTTTCTCAGGAAAGCATTTGGGGTTGCTCCAGCAAGTGGAGGAATGAAGCATTGTATTTCTAAGACAGAAAGAAAGGCCAAATGATTTTAGTCTGGCTTTTTTTTTTTTTTTTTTTACTGTGGTAACATATATATGTAACACAAAATTCGCTACCTTAATCATTTTTAAGTGTACAATTCAGTGGCATTAATGACTTTTAGAGTTTTGGGCTGCTATCACTACCTTAACAAAACTTTTTCATCATACCAAACAGAAACACTGTATCCATTAAGTGATAATTCCCCAGTCCCTTTGCCTCCCAGCTCCTGGTAACCTGTAATCTGCTTTCCGTCTTTATGAATTTGTTTATCCTAGAAATTTCGTATAAGTATCATCATACATTATTTGTCCTTTTGTGTCTAGCTTATTTTACTTAGCATAATGTTTTCAAGGTTCATCCATATATCTGAACTTCATTCCTTTTTGTGGCTGAGAATAGTATCCTGTTGTATGCATAGACCACATTTTGTTTACTGACTCATCTGTCAATGGAAATTTGGATTGTTTTCACCCTTTTAGGCTGGCAAATTTTAAACTGGATGTAACCAAATACCTCATTTGTATATGTATTACCCGCAAAACATCTGACTCATGCAATATAACAGTATCCCACCTGGTAGAACAGGGCACAATCCGGCAGCACCCTCATGGGTTAACTGACATCAAAGTATAACCTAGGTCAGTGGTTTCCACATTTTTTCAATAGCACAACCTTATCAGTAAAAATTTTTGACAAGCACCCTCAATATGTTTATATTTTTAGTTTAGAAATTATATTCAGTAATTCCATGACAACTTCTTACATAATTATAAAGCATCTGCAAAAATAAAAATTGTTCAATGAGTCAATAAACACAAATATGAGTAAAATATTTTTGTTCCGCACCCCAGGAGATCCTCTTGTTTTTACTCCCTGAGGTTCATGAATATCACTTTGGAGTCCAGGGCACCTTTATGTTTTTTTAAATTGGGATGAAACTGACATAAAATTCACCATTTTAAAGTGAGCAATTCAGTAGCATTTAGTACATTCGTGTAGTTGTGCTGCCACCATTTCTGTCGAGTTCCAAAACATTTTCATCACCCCAAAAGAAAACCCCATACCCATTAAGCAATCATTCCTTTTTTCATTTCTCCCCCCACCGCTAGCAATTACCAATCTGCTTTCTGTTTCTATGGATTTACCTATTCTGGATATTTCATGTAAATGGAATCACACAATAGGTGACCTTTTGTGTCTGGCTTTTTTCACTCAGCATAATCTTTCAAGGTTCATCCAAGCTGTAGCATGTATCAATATTTCATTCCTTTTGTTGGCAGAATAATATTCCCTTGAATGGAAATAGCACATTTTGCTTGTGCATTCATATGTTCAAGGACACTTGAATAAAAAGTCATTTCCACCTTTTAGCCATTGTGAAGTGTGCTGCTGTGAATGTTCATGTACCAGGATTTGTTTGAGTCCCTGCTTTCAATTATTCTAGGTTTATGCCTAGGAGAATTGTCAGGTCATGTGATAATTCTGTTTAACTTCTTGAGAAAACATCAAACTGTTTTCCACAGCGTCTGCATTGTTTTCATTTCCACCAGAAATGTACAAGTATTTCAATTTCTCCATATCTTTGTCAATACTTGGCATTTTCCATTTTTTTAAGTTCAAGCCATCCTAGTGGGTGTGAAGTGGTATCTTATGTTTTTATTTGCATTTCCCTAATGACTAATGATGTTGTATATCTTTTCATGTGTTTGTTGGCCACTTTTCTGTGTTCTTTGGAGAAATGTCTATTCAAGTCCTTTGCTGGTTTTAGAATTAGGTTCTTTGTCTTTTTGTTGTTGACTACTGCATCCATTTCATTTCCGCTGCACAATGATCCCTAGTATTTTTTAAAAGTAGTTTTATTGAGATAAATTCACATATAATCAATCTAAAGTGTACAATCAGTTCTTCTAATATGGTCACAGAGCTGTGCATTCACCACCTCAATCAGTTCAAGAATATTTTCACCCTGAAGAGGGTTCACTATATTATATAGTCCCACGTTTCATCCTCTGTATGTCTGGTATTTATTTATTTATTTTTTGTATCCAAAATCTCTATTGGGACGGTGCCCCACTCATCTTGCTTCAGGGTGCTTTTAGTGCTGCTGCCTTATGAAGAAGCATCCTTCTGTAAGCCTTGCTTTTTCTCTGGTGGGCCAGCACAGAACAGTGGAACAGTCAACACACAAAACTACTGTCTGTGCATGGCTAAAGACTGTGGTGATTTTATAGCACCCTGGACATCTCATATCCATGAAGTATGAATTGGGGCCCTGCCCCCAGGTGCTGCTGCTTGTGTTTCCTCTTCTCCTCTTCCAGAGAAGGAGGAAGGAGGTCCTTTGTGAGAGGCATGTTTTCGTGGGAGATCGTCACCACTGGAAAGGCATGTCTGGTGTTTTTAATGATGACCCAGAAGCACACAGAGAAAGAACATATACAGTCACTATAGTTCTGGTATTTTGAGATTATTGTCATATTTCAATTCTTTGAAAATCGAAATCCAACTATGATGAACATATTAACCATTAGTGAGGTAATTTGATAGGTGAGGACACTTCGTTCTCCAACCTGTCTCACTGAATAGGTTTATTAACAAGTATCATGATTTTCTGGTAGCATATTCCGTGGATTTGCAGAAGGTAGTTTTACATATTCTTTCTCCTTGGCCATCCCATATAACCACTACAGCAATTTTGGAAAGATTTTGAATTGGTCCAACCTTGAGGTTTTCTACCCCTGATTTTAGCTAATTATAATAACTGTAAAAATGTTGCAAAAAAATTTGCTATTGCTAAGGTGCTAGAAGATGTCTTTTCTAATCGCAGTTGACCAAAAACACGTGTTCTCATTTGTAATTATATATATAAAAATATATATAATATGTCCCCAGCTGACATATTAACAGACCAAGTAAAGGAACATATCAGCTGTTAGGGAAAGTGTAAGGAATGATGGGGTTGATCACAAAGGAGAAAGTAAAACAAAGTAACAATTCTTTTCATCTGGAATCATCCAATTTACTCTTACATTTGTACAGTACTGGGACCTGGTGAGCATTGGTTATCATTTACTCTAGTCAATTAAAAATACCAATGAACGATGCATTTTACTGGATAAGAAACAAAGACAACTATTGTGGCCTCCTTTTCAAACACTAAAGGCTACTGTACCTTAACTTAGCCAAATGACCTGATGGGAAATGATCTTAGGCTAAGAAATGCCGTGTTAGAATCTATTGTTTTAGCTAAGTCTTTAAAAATGAGTCACAATTGGTTTTGGAAGGAAGTCTTATGGTGCATTTAGATCTGTCCGCGTACCGTTAAGCAGTTTGGGTCCTGGGGTACTTTTTAAAAATATTTTATGGGCACTTAAGTACTTGGCTGAACCCATTTGTGGTTTTCTAATGCTCTTGATCTGTACAATGGGAGAATTATTTTATGCTGTATCCTTAACTTATGAAAGTTTGTTTAGATATTTATGCATAAATTGTATAAAGCGAGATGATGGCATTTGTTAATTTAAGAAAAATTACATTTGTATTCTGCAATTCAGAAGAGAATGGCAAGAAGATACTTTATGTCCTTTTCCTGTGATCACGGGGAAAGGAACTGAATTTTTTTCTATAGCTATTTTGGTGAAGAGAAAGCTAATATGTATATAATATCAAATGATCTGCTTTTAAATATCCTTTCTTACTCCTTTTCAGCTACAGAGTTTTGCATTTTCATCTCGTACTTGTGGATGAGGGAGGATAAGGATGCTCAGGACGAATGTGTCACCATGCTTCTCCTTCACGACAAAGTTAGATGAGAACATTCGTCTGAACTGACACTAACATATTACACTGGCCTATTATGTGGAATATAAATTACAGTAGGTTTCCCTTTTGAAGAGGTGGCCAGTCCAACACTGGTAATCTATTGCAGAAGGGACAAAAAAGTTCTCCCCCCTCCTCCAAATGAATGAACACTAAGCAAATAGTTTCTTGAATTTCATCACGATTATACTCTTTTGATTTTGAATTTCTTTCTTTTTCTTTTCTCACAGGGTCCCTCAGTGAGATCCATTTATGTAGTATCTTCTTCCAAACAGAGACGCTTTACCCGCTGGGATTGAGGCTTATTAACCTTGGCCTAATTGTGGTCTTGAGCCGTCACTCATTTATTATTTATCTTCATTCTCTCTAACCTGGTTCTCTATCCATTTTAAACAAACAAGACAGCCCTAAGGGCTCTCTTAAGCTACCAAAAACATAGGCATTCTTCTACTTAGCCATGGGCCCAAGGTCCTTTCCTGGCACAAGAGGCTGACTGGTTCAGGCCCAGCAGCAGAATTCTTAAGATAAATAGGACTTATGTTGGTACTCTTTAAAGGAACCAAGAATCAAAAGCTATTGGAAGATGATTTGGGGGTTGGGGGCAGGGATAATTTCAGGCATTTGTCAGCAAAGGCTGGGGGTCTTCCAGGGCTTGTCTACTTTGCTGGGCATCACAGTGGGGACCTAGTCATTGGCACTGTTTCCAGTGTCAACTTGGAAAGCAATCTGATGTAAGTAGAGTGTTACAGCTTGTCAAAGAAAACATTGCACCAGACAGTGTGAAACAAAGA
Organism: Myrmecophaga tridactyla; assembly: GCA_004026745.1. Taxonomy (NCBI): domain Eukaryota; kingdom Metazoa; phylum Chordata; class Mammalia; order Pilosa; family Myrmecophagidae; genus Myrmecophaga; species Myrmecophaga tridactyla. Next base: position 8,542 of record PVIY010047982.1, on the reverse strand, counting down.
GCAATGACTTTATTCAGAGCTACCAAGGTAGGAGAAAGAGAAAAGAACTCAAGCCAATTGCAAGAAAGGACAGCAAACTTTTTAAGAGCTGGAGTGGGTTAGAGGATGGCGGGCAGGCTGAGTACCCAGATGGGTGAGTGGTTTACTGAGGTTGCAATTAGGACCACTTGGTTGGGAATGTTCCTTTGTGGTCATTAGACCACCTGCATTCTGTAAGAACTCGGGGCAGGGAGGAAGGAGATAGATAAGGTACAGCCTGGTTAGGAGCCTCTCAGGTATTTGGAGAGTGTAAGGGCTGGAGTGAGTGGGCAGCCAGGGGCCTAGAGTCAAGAAGAAGCCTGTCTAAAGTTTAGTCAAGCTAAAGGGAAATTAAGGCAGTCTTGGTAAAGCTGTACATACAACTGAAATTATGACAATCTGTTCCCTAAATTATGGACACCTAGTTGGAGAATATCCCACCAAGGTAAGTGGTCAATTATACCCCATTGTACTTACCTCCTTCTTGCCTGGAAGCATTTTAGTTAGTAACCAAAGTCTATTTTCCATCTATCTCTGCACACAGGACACAAGACCCTGGCTAAATCTTTGTCTTTCACTGGCAACCATTCTGTTTTAGATACAAACACAGCCTCTTTTCTGTCCTGAGGCTTCCAATATCCTCCAGCCCATATTCCATTAAGTGAAGGAGCTAGGACGGGGAACCTTCCCAAGTCATTCTGCTAATTTGCAATGAAAAATGAATAGAAAGTGCAAATGAAATTAAGCAAAAGCATTAAAGAATAAGATATAGTTTACAGGTTGCTGACTCCAGTGCTTGAGAAGAGCAGATAGCTTATAAAATAAAAGAATTCGAAATGGTTTATATATGACTAATTCCAGGCTTGAGAAAAGCAGATGTAATTGGAGACAGAAACATCTCTCCTTGTACAATGGCCTCACTTCTGTTGTCTTTCCCTACTTCAGAATAGTGCTCCGCTCAAGGAGCAAAGCCAGAGCTAGAAAGATGCCTTTGAGGTGACTTGATCCCAAGATTTCCCAAAGCTGCCTGAGGAGAAGAGGCACCTGGGTTGCTGGTTAAAACACAGAATCGCAGGCCCACTGCATGTATCTCCACAAGAGTGTTCTGAGAATCTTTGCTTTTAACCAGGACCCAGGATAGTTTGGGAAAACGAAATCCAGCACGGTGGTTCTCAAATTTTGCGCAGACTCCCTTGGAGGGCCTGTTAAGAACAGAGTGCTGAATCTCTGATTCATTAGGTCTGGGGTGGGGCCTGAGTAATTTGCATGTCTAACTAGCTCCCAGGTGGTGCTGATGCAGCTGGTCTGGGGACCCCACTCTGAGAACCGCTAATTGTAGTCGAATGGCTCCCTTTGAAACTGACTTAAATGCCCCTTAAAAGACTTGCTCCTCGCGGCTGATGTAAAATAGCGAGATGTCTGTGTTGGGGAAAGAGTGAGCGATATTTCTCAGTTAAATGTGCTTACCAGATTTGGGGTGAAGAAAAAGCCTTGGTAATGGTTGGTGGTAATGGTGGCACGACAGTGTGAATGTAATTAATTAACTGTACACATGAAAGTGGTAAAAATGGCAAATTTTGTGTTGCATGGATCCACTACGGTGTGTGCGTTAGAGAATAATGCCTGCCTCCAGATCCCCTGGGCAAGTCCATGAATGTCTCTCATTACATCTGCTTTCCTCAAGTACTGGAATCAGCAGTATGGAAACCACTTCTTATTCTTTTATTTTAAAGCTTTTGCTTAATTTCATTTTTGCCTTCTATTCATTTTTCATTGCAAGTTAGCAGAATAACTTGGGAAGTTTCCACATCCTAGCCACAGAACCTCACAACTATTGTCATATAGTTTTTATGGGGAAAAAAGGTAGTTCACTTCCAAACAGTTGCGCTTTGAACAAACACTGGGGCCAGATCTCGCGTATTCCTGTGCAGTGCGGTGTTCCCGCAGGTTCCTTACAGGCCGTGGAAATGGTGCAGGAGCTAAGCTAGTGACTGGAAGCAGATGCATCTGCCGGCATTTTGCTGATCAATTAGGCATTGATGTGTTTGCTCCTGTAAGGAGGTCTTTGGGGAATGCCTAAAAAGGGATCCGATACTTGGATGCTGCACTACTTTGCAGACATTATGAGAGTTAATAAAACTCATTACCTCTTAGCTTCCTAGTTTCCTTCTGGCAAGGGACACAACGCTAATTTACTCTAGCATAGTCCTGCATGTGTGAGCAATTAAAATAACTTTCATGGAAAACTCTGCAGCGTGGAAATTGGTTACCAACATTTATTAGCAATTTATTTGTGGAATCCTACAGTCTCAGTGTATTGTTATAAAGATTCTATTTTCTACAATGTCTGGCTTCTCGGAGTAAAAACATTATCAAGAGAATGTAGAATAACCTAGTTTGCATTTGTAGATAAACATTTCCATTCCTTACCACATACAGATGAGAAATGTTAGTTTGAACAGGTCTGATTGTTGGGCAAGGGGAAAGGAAAGGGACATTCATGAGTACATTAATTATTTCTTGGTGTAAAAGGTGCACATATCACAAAAAAATTAACAAAAGGAAAAAAAATGTTCCTTTCAGGATCTTATTTTTGGGCAGAAAAGTTAGAATTCATTACAAAGGGGGAAAAATAAGTATTGTAGATTCACCTTAGCTGCTGGCATAAATTGAGCTATGCTTTCAGTACTTTCTAAAGGGTTTTTGTGTTAAATACTGTGTAAAAATTGTGTAAATACAATGAGTAGTCAAAAAGGAAAAGTAAATTTAAATTAAACTTGCAAGAACTAAGCAAAGTATTTTAAAAAATAACAACTCTGAAGTTCTGCTTTCAAAACTTCTACTTTATATTTTCCTTTGAAAGACTCATAGACATATTCTTATCCAGTGAGGCCAGATAGGCGATTCTAAGATCCAGCTTTGCACATTGTGTAAGAAAATAACTCAAAAATAGATTTTTCTGTCTAGCCAAAGATTTTAGAGGGCACAGAGGTAAGATGTAGAGGAATAAAATGAAAAAAATCAGTTATCTATGAAGTTTTGCCTCAGGGAAATTTTGTAAGGGGCGAACAGCAATTACAAACTTTGCAGAATAGATATGCATGCTCATGCATTCCTTTTTCTTTGAAAAAAAATAAAGTTCAACATTTTGTCACATTTCTTTTAATTAAAAAAATCTTTTTTGTGATTACAAAAGTACTGTTTGTCATACAAAACTCAAGCAATACAGAAATATGTGTAAAAACACATACTTACATAATATAAATGGAAATAACTCCTCCCTCTGTCCCCCCAGTAATTTTTTAATAAGGTTGGCACCAGTATTCCCATTTTAATCAAATGACTGAGGTAGATTATGAATAAACATCTTATTTTACTGAGTTTCCTGTAGAACCAATTAGAAATCATAACCACTGAATCTTGAGTTTGTGACATACTTTCCCAGCCTTTCTCTCTGTGGACTTATTAAAAATGTTTATTTTATAACTACTGTACTAAGCTGCATCAATTTAAGAAAGAAATTGATGTTAGATTTTGACATTCAATGGAATCTGTCAGTTAATCATTTTTTAAAGGCTAAAGTATTGTACGTAAATGCTTCACTTTTCCTTTGTGGTCCTATTAATCCATTCATTGATGAGTGTCTCATGAAAAAATAAAAAGGTCAGAATGGACTGAAGGCAATATTATAGGCCCACTTAGTTAATAAATTTACAGATTGGATTTATATGCTTCTTTAAGGAATGATCCAGCCCATACACTAAGACTTAATAAACCTAATTAATATACCTTAGAATAATTACAATGGCTGCAGTGTGGTTAGCAGACACTTTGGGAATTTGTTTTGGGGGGTGGGGTCGGGTGAGGTGGGGGTAGTGGTGGTGATTTAAAACCTTTCGGCTTTATCAGAGTTTTACACCTTATTGTAATCCTGCTAAAGTGTTGCAAGAACCCATGCCTGACGTTGGTTCTTCCTGCTAGTGGGGTCTCTATTTAGGTTAAAACGAAGCACTTAGCCCATTTTTTAAACAATGAAAGTAGTCACGCTCTAATTCTTTAACCCCAGGGAGCTATTGTCCCCTTGCGAGTATATTCTGTAGGCTATGCATTCAAGATTGATCTATGTAAATAAGAAAATCTTTTGTTAAGGAAATTTGGGAATGCAAATAAATATGCAAGAAAAAGAAACAATTAAAAAAATCTTTAACCTACATTACAAGTCAATCAAGTAATAAAGCAATCAAGGGTAAAATAGAGGTGTTTGTGGGGTTATACATGCCTATTTATTAAGAGTTGCAATATACTCTTTATTTGAAATAGCATTGTGTGAAGCATAGAAATGTGCCATTTGTATATTCAATTGGGAGCAAGTAAATGAGTTAAATGAAACATTTAGATAATTTATTCCTTCTTATATATTCAAACACACCAATTGTTTTTCTATCTCCTTAATATAATTAGTGTGCCAGATATAGTTTAATCATCTACAATTTGTCTTCATGTTACTTTATGTAAAGAGGCAAGATAAACATCAAATATCTTAAATTTACCAGGGAAAGTTGGGGGAAAGGTTGCTTTTTATTTTTGTCACCTTTGACAATCATTTGTCCCCATGGTTAGGAGTATAGGGCAGTAATTTTTCCTGGTATTTCTAGATAAGGCAAATCACAATGACATTTTCAACGCATAAACATTGTCTAAAGGATGTGGGGGAGTTGGGGAGGGGGAGAAGATGGAACACAGAAACCAGGCTTTGTTATTCCTTTCCCGAGCTTTGTGCTGGGACAAGGCCTTCTTCCTTTATCCCATCCCCCTTCAGGCCCACAGTGAATGTATGACCTTGGGCAAGTAAATGAACCTCTCAAGGAGGCTTCGGATTTTTCAACTCTTAAGTGGTAATAATAAACATAATACCACATCGCAGGATTGTCATGAGGATTAAAGAAACAAATGCAAAATGCTAAGCAGGATACTTGGCAACTTGCAGGTATTCAGTAGAAACAGGCTTACCATTATCATTTTTATTGTTATATAGTATACACATTTATTATTATGTATGAAAGTTACACTTACACCTTCAGGAACTTGAGATATTTTCCAGTAATAACAGCAACGAACACTTATTGGGCATTTGATTGAGGACAGGTTTGGGGCTAAGTTCTTTAGATGCTCCTTCTCATTTCATCCTTGCAGTCCCCCAGAGGTAGGAACTATTACTGTTCTCATCTGTAGAGGTTAGATAAACTGTACAGATTCCCAGATTGTGGCAGAACAGGGATGGGGCACTACACAAAGACTTGGCTCCAGCACTGGACACCCTTGGGTTGGCCTTTTGTCCTCCTATATGTTGTCCACTGAGGTGCCTTCAGTTACTAATGATGGTTCTTAACTTTCCTCAAGCCTCCAGGCTTATTTCCAAGTGAATATTCTTAATGTCTCAAATTAAACTCTTTTCTTACCTAACTGTCCCTCTTGAATTCTCTGTTGTCCATTTAATGGAATCACTGTCTACCAGGTCACCATGACTGGAAACTTGGGAGTTTCCCAGGATTCCCTTCATCCTGTGCATCCTGTCCCATTCCAGCTCAAACAGTCTCTCAGGTCGTCTTCTCCCTCCCATCTAATAGTCATTGCCTTAATTCAGGGCTTTGTGGACATTTTTCCCAAGCATACCCTGAGTAAGACTCTCCTCTGCTGTAATTTATCCTGGGCACCCTCATACCATTCAGAATGCATGTCGACTTCTTTGTGAGACTTACAGGACAGTTTATGGTCTGGCCCCTATCCATTGACTACCTTCAATTCAAGTATCCCACATTCCACTGACTTGTGGTTTCCCAGTGAACTGGGCTGATTCAAGCCTCTGCCTCCATGCTCAGGTCATTTTCACAGGATGGAGATTGGAGTACCACCGAACTCCTCCATCTCCCTCACCCCACTGACCTGGAAAACTCCTTCTTTTCCCTGATGACTGAACTCAAATTTCCTGCTTAGCTTCTTCCCACAATAAACTCTTCCCCTTCAAATACTCTGTTCAACTCCCCTTGTTTATATTTACTTATCTTACTGTATTTCTATCCATACTTTTCTATTAGTTAGAATTTTTTAAAACCAAGAGGGATTGAAACAGAGTAGAATAAGGCACAATGGTCTTGGACAGAGACGCGTTGTGTTTATTAATCCTGTGACCTTGGACAAAGTTGGCTCAGTTTCTTCTTCTGTAAAATGGATTTGATCAAACCTACCTCATGGGATTGCTATGAATATTGAGTGATATAAATAAAGTATTATTATTATTATTATTATCATCATCATCATTTCTCCTGAACTAACAGAGTAGCATGTAGGAAAATCACAATAAATGATACTTAACTTAGTAAACCTATTAATACATATAACCAGTCATGTCTTAAAAATTTAAGATATAGCGTGGTACAATGGTAGCTCAGTGGCAAAATTCTCACCTGCCATGCTGGAAAACCGGGGTTCAACTTCTGGAGCCTGCCCATGCAAAAAAAAAAAAAGAGAGAGAGATTTAAGATATCTGACCATGGTTATGGGTGTCTTTAAGGCTTGTTGGTTTTAGAGCAAATAGTACATTGTTCCAAAAGTAGGTGCATTTGACTTTCAGTTGATAATCTTTAATGGACTATATAGAAAATGGTTATAAACTGTGTTTCTTTTTACATGACTTTAAAACTTGGAGAAACACAAGTTAAAAACTAGGAAACTATCTGGCCAAGATTTGGTGTATTGTTCCTAAATGGAACTAACATAATTCCCAAATAGAGTCTGGTATGGTGTTATTTTACTCTGAGTGATGGGATAAATAAACAAGAGCTGTGGGAGTTAGCGTCCCATCAGGGGCAGAGAGCAGGCAATAATTATTAGTCTGTGGGTACTCATGTCAGGAGCAAATCTGGTACATATTAATGATATTGATTGGATTCCCTCTACCATGAAGCTATTACCCAAAACAGTTCCAAATTGGAAAGCTGGATTTTCCTTATTCATACGCTACTTAAAAATAGTAATTGAAGGAACAAAGTACACATATAATAGTATAGAACATATAATGCATATTTTATATCATTTTATTTTATTAAATAATATTCATAAACATTTGAAATGCTTTTGTTTCATGTAGGTTAGAATGCTCTGTTGAAATTCTCACATTTTATTGCCAGTGATCACTTATAGCATTAGTTTTTAATCATACATGTGGAACTGGACCAGGCAGATATAGGTACTCAATAGATATTTCTCAAATGAATTTTTTTAATTAATAAAAGGTGTGAATCATGGGAAGGGGAGAAGTAATAGAAAGAGCCACCTCTATGGCATTTGGCTCTATCCCGTTCTGTTGAAGAATTTGCACAGTGTACTGCCTAAGATTCTTTTGACTATGAGTGCAGAAACTCTCAGGCTAGAATTTTTTGGAAGGATACAGGTGTGCTTCAAGGAAGCCGAGGTCCCCAAACTTATACCAGGGAACTGAATATATTCAGAATGTCTTTTATTTCTCTCCTATCCATATTCCTCTTGGGTTTCTGCTTGATTCTTTTCCTCTCTGTGCAGCCTCTTTCTTTGGTTCCTTCTGCCACATGGTTGGGTGCAACATGGCCACCATCTGATTTTGACTGATACTACAAGTCCTGCTATTTGGAGAGGCTAAATATCCCTACGGGTTCCAAGTATGTATGTGTTGTATATATGTGTGTATGTGTGTGATTATCACAGCTTGACCAAGACTCCCAATGTGATTACTCAGCCATGACCAGGTCAAGGTTAGAGGGAGCCATTCTTGTAACCAAGAGTTTGAGGAGAGGGCACTTTCTTTCCCCCCCTTCCCCCATAAAAAAAAAAAAAGGGTCACTGGGCAGAAAATGCTTGAGGCGTCTATAGTGGCATTTTTATCAAGAGTGCTGTAAAACTATTGGCCAAGACCCATAATGTCTGTCTTGTTTTTCTTCTCAAAAATTTTCCCCACTATTCATCCAAAAAGAAACATACTAGCTGGACAACACTTAACAAGTCATCGAATTCTTGTAGTATGTTTGTCATGGACCCTTCAAAACTCTTTAATTATCTTCTTGGACTGCTACTTAGTACCCTCTTCCTGTACTCCTGGGATCCTCTGAAACATGGGATGAGCATGATCCATTCAGAACTTTGGTTAACCGAGTGAAAATTTAAGTAACAGAAAATAACCTCTAACAACCCTTAGGTCTATAAATGGTATAAGGAAGCAAACAAACAAAAAACCCCACTCTATACCAGTTCCAACCTTAGAATGTTTCTTACCATTTTGACAATGCCCAAATAGGCAGGAGGTTTCTGAGTTGGGCTTCCTTGCTCTTCCAGAATCTTCAGATAAACACATTGTCTCATCTTGTTCTTCCCTATGTACTTGGCCCTTTGGAACCAGGTGAAACCTGTTTCTCTTGCCTTATCGTTTGAAGGAGGGGAAAGGAAGAGCTTCAAGTCCTGTACTGGCACAAGTCCATCCTTTCTTTTTCCTTTT
>PVIY010047981.1:0-17524 GCA_004026745.1 Myrmecophaga tridactyla | reverse complement strand
TTATGCATGGGCTCAGCAACATGGACTTCCACTCACCAAGGCTGACTTGGCCACAGCCACTGCTGAGTGCCCAATCTGCCAGCAGCAGAGACCCACACTCTGCCCCCAATATGGCACCATTCCCTGAAGTGACCAGCCAGCTACATGGTGGCAGGTTGATTACACTGGGCCACTCATTTCATGGAAGGGGCAGCAATTTGTTCTAACTGGAATAGATAACATACTCTGGATATGGGTTTTCTTTCCCTGCATGCAATGCTTCTGCCAAAACTACCATCCGTGGGCTTACAGAATGCCTTATCCATCGTCATGGCATTCCATATAGCATTGTTTCTGATCAAAGAACACAATTCATAGCAAATGAAGTGTGGGAATGGGCACATGCTCATGGAATTCTCTGGTCTTACCATGGGAGTGGTACCACTTACTATTACCCCTAGTGATCCACTAGGAAAATTTTTGCTTCCTGTCCCTGCAACCCTGAGCTCTGCTGGTCTACAGGTTTTAGTTCCAAAAGGGGGAGTGCTTCCACCAGGAAAAACAACAATGATTCCGTTGAACTGTAATCTGAGACTGCCACCTGGTCACTTTGGGCTACTCATGCCACTGGATCAACAAGCCAAGAAGGGGATTACATTATTGGCTGGGGTGACTGACCCTGACTATCAGGGGGAAATAGGAATGCAACTACCCAATGGAGGTAAAGAAGAGTTTTCTTGAATATAGGAGATTCCCCCAGGAAGTCTTTTAGTAGTACCATGCCCTGTGATTAAAATCAATGGACAACTGCAACAGCCCAATCCAGGCAGGACTATCAATGGCTCTGAAACATCAGAAATGAAGGTTTGGGTTACCCCACCAGGCAAAGAACCATGGCCAGCTGAAGTGCTTGCTGAGGGTAAAGGGAACATGGAATGGGTCGTGGAAGAAAACAGTGATAAATATGAACTACGACCACATGATCAGTTACAGAAACAAGGACTGTAATGCTGTTTTGTTCATGTTACAATATTTAGGTTGTAAGATATCAGGTTCAAGAATGAACATTACCTAAGGACTTGCACCTTATTCTAGAGAGATTTAATATGTTTCCAGTTATACGCAAGACAGTTGAGTATTGTTAGGTGAAAAAAAAATGTGCATTTTATTGTTTTTTATTGAGAAAGTAGATATGGTTAAAGGTGATATGTATAGCTGTCAAGTTGACAAGGGGTGGAGTGTCATGGTCAAGTTCATGCATCAACTTGACCAAGTGGTGGTACCTGTTTGCCTGGTTGGGCAAGTGCTGGCTTGTCTGCTGCGATGTGGACATTTCATAGAATTAAATCATGATCACATCAGCTGCATCCACAGCTGATTCATTTGTAATCAGCCAAGGGGAGTGTCTTCTGCAATGAGTGATGCTTAATCTAATCACTGGAAGCCTTTTAAGGAGGATTCAAGAGACAGGCCCTCTTCCTGCTTCAGCCGGTAAGCCTCTCTTGTGGAGTTCATCCAGACCCTCCATTGGAATCGTCAGCTTCACAGCCTGCCCTGCAGATTTTGGTCTCTGCGTACCCACGGTTATGTGAGACACTGTGCTGGTTTGAAATGAAGTATTATGTACCCTTGAAAAGCCATGTTTTAGTCCTAATCTCATTTTGTAAAGGCAGCCATTTCTTATGTGATTTAATCAAGAGTGGTTGTTAAACTGGATTAGATGGAGGCATGTCTCCACCAATTTGGGTGGGTCTTGATTGGTTTACTGGAGTCCTATAAAAGAAGAAACATTTTGGAGAGTGAATGATTCAGAGAAAGCAGAGCAGAATGACATAGACATGAGAGCAGAGTCCAACAGCCAGTGACCTTTGGAGATGAAGAAGGAAAACACCTCCCGGGGAGCTTCATGAAACAGAGAGCCAGGAGAAGAAGCTAGCAGATCACTCTGTGTTTACCATGTGCCTTTCCAGATGAGAGAGAAACTGTGACTGTGTTCACCATGTGCTTTCTCACTTGAGAGAAAGAGACTCTGAACTTCACGGCCTTCTTGAACCAAGGTATCTTTCCCTGGATGCCTTAGATTGGACATGTCTATAGACTTGTTTTAACTGGGACATTTTCTTGGCCTTAGAACTGTGAACTAGCAACTTATTAAATTCCCCTATTTAAAAGCCATTCCTTTTCTGGTATGTTGCATTCTGGCAACTAGCAAACTAGAACAGACACTTTTATAAATTTTATATTTGTGAGTGTTTCCTGTTGATTCTGTTTCTCTAGAGAACCCTAACTAATACACTTAGCAGTTCTACTCTCCAGCCCAGTTAAAAAAAAAAACATTCTAAACCACACCTCCCCCATCTTCCCTCCTGGCTGCCTTGGGGCAGGGCTAGGTGGGATAGAAAAAATGAAGCCTGGCTTGTTGAATCTGGATTTAAATGGTTTTAGGTGAGGGTCACGGAATTTGAGAGCTCTTATGCCTTTCTTTTAACTATTTGCAATTATTAGATCTACCTCACTAAAAGCTGTGACCTGGACAATTAGAAAGGTCTTCTGTGGCTTTACGGAGATTCAGGGTAGTTTCTTTCTAATGCCCAGGTTTGTTTATAGTAATAACAAAACTAAGGCTTTTGAATCTTGTTGCTCAAAGAGTTTTCTTTTTTTACTTCAGAAGTACCAATTTTATATATGTATATTGCCTATTTATTTTTAAGCAGTTCAGACAGAGCTCTTTAAGAATCTTTTAGTTAATTTGTTGTCACCATCTGGAGGTATGAGACTATAAATTGAATAGGCAGAGAGATACAAATAGAAAATTACAAAAAAACACAGAAATCCTTTTGAGAGAGACAAAAGACTGAATATATTATCTCATTGCATTTTTACTCTCTTTTGCAGAAGGACTTTAACATATCTAACTTTGTAATGGTACTCTCTATAAAGCAATTCTCAGGCCATTTCTCATATTGAGGCCAGACTATGTCTCAGAAATAAACCTTCTTCTCATAGTCTCATAACTAAAATCTTTTCGATTTTCAATACAGCCCAAAGGTTCCCTTTTTAAAGAATTTCCATAATCAGTGACCAATTAGGACCACAACCAATACAAATGGAGGAAAGTAACTACCCACCAATTTAAACAGACCCTCAACAATTATCTTTAAATAATGTACCAATTAATAACTAGATCAAACACACCGATTAACAATTAACCAAGCATTAAACACTTACTATACCTAGGCAACACACCTGGAGCAGTTAAACAGGCCTACTTAATTTACAGGCATGTGTAGGACTTAAAAGGTTAATGCTTAACTTGAAATTGCAGACTTGGTTCATAAACTATGAGTAAGTGAAGGCATATGTTTTGGGAGCACGAAACTTCAATAGAAACTTAGATGTGCAGATAAAGTACAGTGACGTGCAGAAGAGACTTGTTTAAAGGGGAAGAACATTCTAACCTTAGAAGTATTTACTTCAACTTGTTTTTGCACTATATGCTTCTTAGCTCTTGTATGCAAACAACATTTATCATAGTTCTTACCAGTATATAAATTGTGCACCTGCCTGAAATAAACTTGTCTGAACACTGATGTCTCTAGATCCCCTGATCCCTTTCTCTCTCATTTTACTTTAACATTCCTTAGGGTCATAACTGCGGCCAACAGGCATGTAAATTTAAAAATTATTTATTTCCCAGGTATGTGCTCAACAGACAAACTCAGATCAGAGCCTCAAACTCCTTACAGGATGATACTTATTTTCCAGGAGTATACTCAACAAACTCTGGTTAGGCCCTCAATCCCCATAAAGAATGTTACCCAGAAAACAGAATGTGTAGAGGTCGAAGGCAGCAGAGCGTTCTGGAAGCTGACCCAGCCCTAGGCCTAAGTGTCATATTAAGTCCCAGATCCACTTCTTCTTCTTCTTCTTTTTTTTTTTTTGTATCCTGTACGGCAAGAATCACATTTCATTATTTTCCCATGTGAGTATCCCGTTATTTTTGTTTGTTTGTTCTGGTAAGTGCATGGACCCGGAATTGAACCAGGTCTCCCGCGTGAACTACCCTTGCACCCCTGGCCCCGGTCCACTTTTACCCTGTACTGCTAGGTTACTGAATCATTTCTGTCTCAATTTGCGTGTGTTGGTGCGTTTCATTTTTTTCCTTACTGTTGGATGCCTAAGGGTCTAGATCCTTGAACAGCTTTCCTCTGAGAGTTTTCTGGGTAGAATTAACCCTTGGTCCTCTCAAATAGAAATCCACAGACAAAAGAGCCAAGCAGTTGTCCTGGGGCTTCCAGGCAGGGACCTCCGGAGCACCCCTCGGCAGCGTGGCGGGGGTAGCAGGCAGTTGTGCGCTGTCGTACACACGCACTCACACTCATGCTCAGCACTGCGCAAAACACGCACGCCGAGCCCCCTCCCCGGAGCCCTAGCTAAGGGGCGCGTTGGGCAGGCGGGGAAAGAGTGAACCCTATTCCGGCGTGGGCGCGCACACACTCACACACACGGAACCCCTGCCTGAGCACGCATACACTACATGCAAACCCGGCCTGGGCACCCACACACTCACACGTGCAATCCCGGCCTGGGCGCACACACACACGCGCGCGCAACGCCGGCCTGGGCGCACACACTCACGCGCCATCATATCTGTCACACTCCTGAGAGAATCCTCACCGCAGGGACCAGGGCCAGGCCTCGGGTTCAGCGAGCGCACAGCACGGCCGGAAACACCCCCAGGACACACGGACTGACAGACGGATGACGAACGGACGGAAGTGCCGCCGGCCTTCCACAAACACCGGCGATCGCCACAAAAGAGCAGGCACCCGGCCTCCGCGTGGACGTGCGCCTGCGCAAAAGCGGCTGGAGCTACGCCTCCCGGAAGTCTTTGCGTCCGCGCAGGCGTAGATTCCACGTCCCAGAAGGCGCTAGGGCCTGTCGCACCGTCTCCTGGGAAATGTAGTCCCAGCCCCTTGGGAACGCTCCTCTCTAGCTTTGGCTGTTTCCTCAGGGCTCTTGGATTCTAATGCTTTAATCTTCTCCTTGCATGGGCCATTTCTCTTGTTTCTTGTATATTTTGTAACATTTTATTGAAGCTTGGATATTTTGATATTTTGGTGTGTTATAGCTCCAATTTAGATTCTGAGGCATCTGTGCCTTAGGCTCGTATGCAACTGGTGTTATAACAGATTTCCTTGAATGCCAAGAGCTAGCAACAACAAAAAGGCCAAAAGAAAACACCTTTCCCAGACTTTGCAGACTGGCCTGAGTGAAAGGAAAGCTCTTTCCGAGAGTCAGGCGATGAGTCTGGAGACTAACTCTAAGCAAACACATTAGGTCTTAGAGGTTCTTTGTGCCTGCGCCTTCAGTATTCCCTCATTTATATGGACACAAATGTCCCCTTTCCTGGGAAACAGCATTTCCTCACTCTCCCGGTTACTGCAATGTATGCGCCAAAGCCAGCAATCCGTTGCTCTGAGCAGCCATGACCTGATGGCTGTCCTCAGTGTTCTGGAGTAGTACTCTATGAGCTGCCTTCTACACGAAGGGCAAGTTCTGGGATGGCAAGCCTGTAATGTACATCCTGGTTCAGTCCTTCATGCTCCATCAGATTGGGCCCGCTATCCATATTCCCAGAATGTGCTGGAGGATTACTCTGCTCCCTCCAGAACAGGGGCCATTGACCTAAGAGTGTGGGCTGGTTCTGCACACTGAGGTGGTGAGGGAAAAAATGAATTAAAAAAAAACAACATGATCCTTGGCTGAACCAAAGCAACTGGATTCTATAAGAAGGAAGAGGCACCAAGATATTCACACATTTATTTTCTCATTCCCAATCCAAAAATTTGAAGTCACTGATTACAGTGGGAGAGGTGAGTATAATTTTTAAGAGGGCTACACAATGGATATGAGGTGTCTTTTTATCTTCTTAAAAAAAAAAACAAAAACATGAAGACAATGAAATTTGGCTCTCTCTCTTTTTTCTTAAGCCCCAGTACATGTGCCAGATTGTTTTTTCACCAAATACTCAGCCAACTATGGGATGTTGTGCAAATGTAGAGTCTACCAACAATCCAGAAGTACTCTCTGGCTGCAAATTGCACTCATATATCCATGATAACTATTTTCTAAGTTACGTGATTCACCTAGTACTGACTGTTATGGCCCTGGACACTTTTACTTCCTCAAAAACCACCTCCTTGGAACTTTCATTTCCATGATTTAAAAAAAAAAATCCTCCCGTGGAATCAACCCCTCCCGCATTTTCAAAGCCCCTCTGTCTAATCCCATCCCATGGAAAACCATCACATCTGACTTGCAATCACTTTTTACCAAATATACTGGACAAACTTTAGCAACCTGGAGACAACTGTAAATTCCGTTTTGGCATAAGTTTACATAACATGATGATTTGCTTACTTAGCAGACAGAAATCTAAACTAAATCAATGTCCTATAACAAAGCTAACCAAGAGCAGGGTTTGAGTTGCAAGTGCGAAAACAACTGATCTTAAGCTACAGGCAGAGATTAATGCAGAAGATAATATTTGTACAATCAAATCCTTTTATGCTGGTGAAAGACTTTGGACCCCAAAATCTAGAGTCCAAACTTTACCACTAAAATTGAGGCAAAATGGAGAATACTAAATGTGACAATGCAATAAAAAAAAAAACCCAGGATTTTACAAGATCCCTGCTGCAAATAATGAACTGGAATCTCTTTCTTTACAAGCCTGACAGGAAGACAGTTGTCATTTATATTCTCTAATTACTTTCAGGCCACACCTGTGTTCCAAAGCAACTCAAAGTTCAGTGGATGCTGGTGAGGTAGGAGCAGAGAGGAAAGAAGAGATCAAGGTACATTTTGGCTATGATAATGGCAGAGTGGCTCTGACCAAACTATCTCAGGGTTCCAAGGAGTTCAAAGTGGGATTACTATCAAGGCTTGATCTAGTCCCTCCTTTTAGGAGTCAAAGCAAGAAGACTGAGTAAGAAGACCATGACTTAAGGGCAAAGTTGTCATAGCATTTTATTATCTTTAGAAAGACGACCAATAATTTGTTAATTGAAATACACTCGCTGTGTGGTAACTCAACACTGAGGGCAAAGAGAGATGTCTTTGGGTAAAGCATTTAAGTAAAACATTAGCAGTTATTACTGCTTCATTAAAACAGAAAAGAGCTACTGCTAATTAAAGGCTAGAAGCCATATTAGGATTGCTCCTTTTCACTCCAGCCTACTACATATCAGTGGCATTAGGAAACCATCATATACATCTCACTCTGCAGATGCCGCTGCAATGTGGTAGTTCTACTTTCAAATGTTCTGTCCCCCTAACAAATCCATGCTTATGAGACCAGTTTTCCCAACTGGAGGTTCAGAGCTGTTAGAACTGCTTCAGGAAGCTTCTTAAAAGTCCTCTATTCCTCAGTCTGACTTCCAGCTTACACCAGCTTAGGCAACTTGAGCTTCCTGACATCACTAGCAGCCTCTACTTTGGCTAACAGCAGCTGTTTTTCCATGCCACTGGTAGTGGCAGTCTGTACGAATGGTGGCCATGAATGAGCCATGCCCCCGATACTCTTGCCTCTGTGTTGTACCCTTCTCCAACCTGGGCTGAGCCTGTGGCTTGCTTTCATCAGGAGAGTGCAGTAAAAGTGATGTTGTGACAGTTCCCCAAATTTTAAGAAGGACTGGCCACTTCTGCTTTTGTGCTCTTGGGAGCTTTGAGCTGCGATGTAAGTCAGCTACTTGCTGGAGAGGGCATTTGGAGAGGCTGCATGGAGAAGGACAGATCTGAGGATTACCTGCAGAGAGACAAACTCAGCCATGCCAGTGTCTCAGTCAACCTGCCCACTCCATGAGTGACCACTGGCAAAACTAGCAGAAAGCTCAGCTGAGTCCCGCCCAGACTAATGAATAATGAGCAGAAAAAGAGATGCTGTTTTAAGCCACTAAGTTTTGGGGTGGTTTGCCAGCAACAATTGATAATCAAAGCACTGGTGATCCGTAGATGCCTTTCTTCTAAATACAAGACAATGACTCCAATACAAACAAAATATGACAAACATTTTCTGACCACAACCTTCTCAATCAAAAGGCTGAATGCTAATTGATCTTCTGGTAAGGAAAAAAAAAACAAAACACCTCTTATCCTAACTCATAAGTCTCCATGATGTTTTTTTTCCCATGATTTTTTATAGGGTCAACTTCTGAGAGTCTGGGGCACTGACTTAATTATCGTTTAGCTTAAAAAAAAAAAGAGGCCATCAAAATGAATTATCCTCTGTTGGATAAGAGATGGTATATGAAATTGTTCCACTTCTATAGATGTTGTTACTTAATTGACCAAAATCATTTTTCCCTTGCAAGTTCAACCCCTATAAGAGGAAAAAAAAATTTTGTTAAGAAAGAAAAAAAATGCTCATAACTAGAATTTGAGTCACTATTATCTGAAAAATACAGAGGACAATTTAACTACTTCCTCAAATGAAAACAAAATTCTATGAAATATAACACCGTCTACATTATAGAGCTGATTTCTTCTTATCTGAGAAAATCAGTAACTGGAAATCCGGTATGCAGTGGTCTTTAAATGGTTTCAAATTTTGCTCATTAAAAGGTAGTCAACCACAATTCAAAACATTCCAAATTCAAATTCTTTCTTCACATAAACCTTCTTGCATCTTTTCTTGATCTTTCGAGGGAGAGGGTGAAAGTCCATAACTATTTCTGTGCTGAAGTTTTGGTGGGTCTTCTGATCGGCAACGTTTCTGCTGCTGTATCAGCCCCATGTTTCCATAGACTTTAGCATCATCCCTTCTCATTTCTGCACAGGATGGTGGTGTTAGGATTATTCTTAGGGGTTACTTTTCCGGGAATTTTAAGAACTAGTTTTAACATCCTAGGTTATCTCTAGTTTAGGAAAATGTGCAACGGGATGCAGCTGTGATGTGTTTCGTGTATTATTAATCCATAAGGGAAACTTTAAGACTGTAGAATTAGTACAAACCTAGTGTGATCATTTATGAAGCTGATGATTAGACCTACCTTTACTTTTACTGCATTATATGAAGAATTACTGTACCAGAGCACTTAAAGATATTATTTCATTGATAAATCGATCCTCTAAAAGGAATATGTTTTAGGATGTCATCATTTTGATGTGAATCATGTAAATGTTAATAATATGCACTGTTTTTATACATTTACTGCTTCAAGAGATTTATTTAATTGCCTTTTTGCCCATGTGCTAGTTTGCAAGCTGCTGGAACACATTACACCAGAACTGGAATGGCTTTTTTAAAGGGAATTTGGTAAGTTACAAGTTTACAGTTCTAAGGAAGTGAAAGTGTCCAAATTAAGGCACCAGCAAGAGGTTACCTTCACTCAAGAAAGGCCGATGGGTCAGGAACACCCGTCAGCTGGGAAGGCATGTGGCTGGCATATGCTGGTCCCCTGCTCCCAGGCTCCATTGCTCTGTCCATGAGGGGGGTTCATCACTTCACTTCTCCAGGGCTGGCTCTCATCTCTTCACTTCCCTCAGCTCTCTCCAGTTTCTGGCTTAATTAACATCTCATGGTGATGTCTGCTGGACTCCAAGTATCTCCAAACATCCAGGTCTCTGTTCTCTGAAGCAGCTATTCTCCAGGCATCTAAATCTGCTCTCTCTGTTGGCTCTGAGGCTTCTGTCATTTCTGTTGGCTCTCTCTCTGTTGGCTCTGATTTTCTCTAAAATATTTCCTCTTTTAAAGGATTCCAGTAAACTAATCAAGACCCAACTGGAATGGGTGGAGTCACATCTCCATCTAATCAAAAGATCACACCCACAACTGGGTGTGTCACATCTCCGTGGAAATAAAGTTTCCAACCTGCAGTATTGAATCAGGATTAAATGAAATGTCTGCCTCCACAAAACTGAATCAGGATTAAAACATGGCTTTTCTGGGGTATGTAATACTTACAAACCAGCACAGCCCATATATATTATGTAGTCTATTTTACAGGGTTTTTTTAAATGACACTGAGAGAATAGTTTATGTCGAGACACTTAGTGGACTTTAACTGTCTCCCCATCTGTATTTATGGGTGGTAATTCAACTGCTGTGCCAGTCACAGAGCTGTATTATCTGAATAAAAGTGTATTTGTAAACTGTATGGAAACTAAAAATTAGGAATAAAACCATTTTCTTATATTGGGGGAAAAAAGAAGCTTGATCCAAAATATGTTGTTACAGGAGAGTCACTTAGATCCGAAGACACAGAAGTTGAAAGTGAAAGGATGGAACATTGCGTGGCTACAGAAAGGAATGAAGTTGTGAGGCATGCATTGATGGTGAATAAACCTTAGGGACATTAAGTTGTGCAAAATACACCAGAAACAAAAGAACAAATATGTATGGTCTCTTTTAGAAAAAAACTTATAAGAAAATTGGGGCCTAGGTTGTAGGCTTGAATAGCAGTCACATTTAGACTGGAGCTGTGTTATAACTAGATTCTGTGATACATTGCATGTGTATAACCTGGTATTTCCCTTGAACTTCGGATACTTATATGACACCTAACTCCCAGGGTTGGAGTTTTGCAGCTTTAAAAGTCAGCAGTGCTACATAAAATTGGCAAAAAAGAGGGCTTCAATTACAGATAACAATGAAAATGTCCAAGTGGGACTTAGGTAAATCAGAATATGGGGTAAAGGATGGTATTGTATATATTTTAGAACTTTACCTACTGTATGAGACCAAAGGAAGAGAGGTTTATTTTGTCCAAAACTTAAATTTTCTATAACACACTATCTAACTCAACCTGGATAGCTCATTTTAGCAATCCAAAGACAAGGAACCCAGAATGGGAATGAGGGTTTGTAATTCTATATAACTTAATGTAATGCCTGGATACATCCCACAGTCTGTTGGATAGATAATTTAAAAGTATTGGCAAAGTTTATTGAGGGATGGGAGAAAATATATATAGAACTATTAAACCTTTCCTTCTGGGAAACCACTGATACTCTTTCACATTTCAGGAAGTCCAAAGCTAATAAGCCAAGCCCATGATCTTGAGGTTTGCTCTTAGAAAAGTTACTTCTGCAGCAGAGCAGCTAAACTGACCTGTTATTATATCTGGGAGTGTTTCTTCTGGAAAACCTCTTTTGTTGGTCAGATGTGGCCTCTTTTTTCCTAAACCCAACTCTGTAAGAAAAATCATTGCCCTCCTCCCTATAGGGAATATAACACCACGGGTGAAAGTCTCTCTGGCAATAAGGGACATGACTCCCTGGGATGGGCCTGGACCTGGCACTGTGGGATCAACAATGCTTTCCCAACCAAAAGGGGGGAAAGATATGCAGCAAAATTAGGTATCAGTAAATAAGAGAGTTTAAATAGACTCAAGATGTATTCTGGAGGCTATTCTTATGCAAGCTTCAACTAGATATTGCTAATTGCTATGGTTTGCCAACCCCCAACCAGTATCATTCCAGTTAACCCTAAAGAACACGTAGGGCTCTGAGACTGCACACATTAGGTTTACTTTCCAGTAACCTACAACCTCCAGATGGCTCCTAGGCCAGATAAGTCCTGAAACCCAGAGGGGCCAGCCTCTCCAAGAACATGAACTAGTTCCACCTCCATATCCCATATTGTTCAAACCCCTTTTCAACATGAAAAGTTAGAAGGGACATAGTTCAAATATCCCTAAAGATTGGGAGAAGGATAAAAGGAGAAGGAGGAGTTATAATAGAGAAAATACAAAAGTAACATATAATAATCAACATTTCTACATACAGCAATAACCACTTGGCAAATATAACAACCAAAACTCATCCACACTAGCACAAAATTTCTAAAAATCTAAAACTGAATTGACAAGAAGTATACAAAGAGTACACTAAGCAGTCATTAAATTTTACTAAGTAATGTAAAACAAAATTTAACTTTGATCTTGAGGCTGGCCCTTTCGAAACTTACTTCTGGATTAGTAAGCTATGCTTTCTAAACACCCTTAAGAGTCACCCGCAGAGACCCTCCCTGTTGCTTAGATGTGGCCTCTCTCTAAGCCAAGTTTCGAATAAACTCATTAACCTCCCCGCTACATGGGACATGACTTTTAGGGACATAGTCTCCCTGGCAACACTGGACATGACTCCCAGGGATGAGCCGACCTGACATTGTGAGAGTAAGAATGTCTGCTTGACAAAAAAGGGGGAAAAGAAATTTAACAAGATACCAGTGGTTAAGAGATTTCAAACAGAGGTGAGACATCATTCTGGGGGTTACTCTTATGCAAACTTCACCAAGATATTACAAATTGCCACCGTATGCCAAGGCCCAAACAACGGTATCCCTGTAAACTCTAAAAAAGTACCCAGGGCTCTGTCTAAGACTCTAAAAGTTTTACTTGTCAAGTTTGTTTCTGAACTTAAAAACTCCAGGTTGTCTCTATGCCAGATAAGCCCTGACACTTAGAGGCACCAGTCTCTCAGAGAATACCAACCAGTTGCATTCCCCTACCCCATAATGTCAACATCCCTTTTGAATGAAGTTAGAATGGCCAGTGCCAAATAGCACTGAAGATCAAGAGAATGATCAAATGTGAGGCAGGAGCAGTAACAAGGAAGTTAGGATTTAACAAAAGATTATGACTACTGAATCATTATCTAGATATATATATTTTTTACTTTCTAGTGTATTAGAACAGCCAGAAGGAAATACTGGAAATTGTGGAACTATAAGCCATACGATACTTTGAAATTTACTCTATAACTATTTGTAAAACTGTACTATGACTTTTCTGTATATATTTAATATTTCACAATAAAAATGTTAAAAAACAAAAAAAAAGAAAGAAAGAAAATGACTAAATAAAGAGAAAAGTATCCTGGTGAAATGACTCAATATATAGACTGAATTTTTTCTTGGCTGTTGCAGTAGTTAGATTCAGTTGTCAACTTGGCCAGGTGAAGGTGCCTAGTTCTGTTGCTGTGGACATGAGCCAATGGCACATGAACCTCATCTGTCTCTGATTACATCTGCAGTTGGCTAGGAGGCATGCCTGCTACAACGAATGATGTTTGACTTAAATGGCTGGTGCTTAAATGAGAGAGCTCAACGTAGCACAGCCCAAGCAGCTCAGCAGACCTCATCTCAGCACTCACAGCTCAGCCCAGGCCTTTGGAGATGCAGAAAGGAATCACCCAGGGAAGACTGTTGGAACCCAGAGGCCTGGAGAGAAGGTCAGCAGAGACCATCCTGTGCCTTCCCACATAAGAAAGAACCTCAGTGGCAAGTTAGCTGCCTTTCCTCTGAAGAACTAACAAAATAAATCCCCTTTTATTAAAAGCCAATCCGTCTCTGGTGTGTTGCATTCAAGCAGCTAGCAAACTAGAACAGCTGTTAAATGCTCATCTATTGAAATACCTTCCATTGTGTTCTTACCTAGATGGGCATTCCACTGCATCACTGCTTATGTCAACTATGATGTTGTGAAGGTGGCACCCATCCACATTACAGCCCACACATTGGGCAGTCTCCAGAATCTCTTTAATGGTTCCAGAGTTCTCTGGCTAAAGATCAGTGCTGCATCTGTTGGACAATGTTGAGAATTTCATCAAAAGTGGTATTTCCACTGAGATTAATGTTTTTCTCTCTAGGTGGTTCTTTAGGGGTTTGGATATCAGGGGAGGCAGAATGCACACCCTCTACTGGGGCCTTTCTGTTCTGAATGACCAATTTCACTGTAATCAGACTACATCATCACTTCCCTTAATTATATCAGCACCAATACTTTTTTGGAGCCAGACCAAGGGGGCTGGTCTTGAGGCAGTTGTTGCACAGAGTTCTCCACCATGGACAGACTCCTCAGGTCCACAGTCTTGATTTCATGGTGTCAAACTTAGGTGACACAGCAGAGGGAGCTGCTGTTGGATAAACTCAGTTGCAGACGGATCAAAAAAGTTGCACCTTGGCCTCCTCTGCAGTGAAAGTCAAAAGTTTAGACTGAAATTTTTTTTTTTTTTTTTGCATGGGCAGGCATCAGGAATCGAACCTGGGTCTTCAGCATGGCAGGGCAGGCGAGAATTCTGCTAGTGAGCCACTGTGGCCTGCCCTAGATTGAATTTTTTTTTTTTTTTTTTTTTTGTGATCCAGTCACAGTCTCAACCAGAAGCACTTAGATGAGGCCCTAGATTGAATTTTGAAATATATTATGGGGGTACTTGATCATGGAGTTTGTCTAGAAAAACAAGTAAACAAGATGTGACAACAAAATCTTTTAAATAAGGAAATATAAAGGAAAAAAAAGAAATGTAAATTAGAGGGATTTTGAAATCAAGTATATGGCATGATTGGAATAGATAAAAGATACACATGCGTGGAAGAGCATGAGTCCAGAAACTGACTTGGTGCACATATATGATAAGTGTTTACATTTCAAAATATGAAAAAAGGAAGACTTATTAAATGAAACCATGTTTAAACAACATGCCAGATTCCATTTAATAAGTAAATGGAAAACTGAAACCAAAAGAACACTGAATTAAAAAAATAACATAGGGCGGGCCACAGTGGCTCAGCAGGTAGAGTTCTCGCCTGCCATTCCAGAGACCCGGGTTCGACTCTTGGTGCCTGCCCATGCAAAACAAACAAACAAACAAAAGCAGCTAATGGGACAATTACAGGCTTTTTAAGAATAAAAGTAATGAAGAAAACCAATAGAAAAAAGATGAACGGATTTGAGATCATAGAACTCAATGTAAATCAAAACCCATCAAGAAAGTGAAAAGAAAACCTACTGGGACATAATATTTATTAATCACATTTCTGGTGTTTAATATCTTAAGTTTATAATGAGAAATTCAAGTTAAAACTATGAGCTATCACTTCACATTTACTAGAATAGCTATTAAAAAAAAAACCCCTGAAGACTCTGAGGCAAGATGGCGGCATAGTGAGGTGTTGAATTTAATATGTCCTCCAGAGCAGCTAGTACATAGCCAGGAGTGGTACAAAACTTCTAAGGGAACATTAATGACCAGATACACAGCATACCAGTCTGGACCAGGTGGTTGGCTGAGTTCCCACACAGAACTGTTAGTCCTCTGGTGTAGAGGCTGGCAGCTCTCCTACCCTACCCTGCACAGCAGGCTGTTTCCCTGAGGGGTAAGGAAATGGCCTTTACTAGTAGCAAGGGCTTAGCTCTACCAAGCTCCAATTGTGGAATTAACTAACAAATTCTGACAAATGAAATCAGGCCCTCAACACAGATAAAGCTGGAATAAGCACTAAACAAACCAGGAGTTTTTGCCCTAGCAGACAGGGGGTGGGGCTGATGAAAAAAATAAATAACAGGCTTTTTGAGTTTGACAGCACAAAATACTGTAAAAAGGCTAGACCCCAAGAAAAGGGGGCACACAGAGCATGGATATTCATAGAACCACGTAGCAACTCAAGCTCTTGATTGACAAACCTGAGAAGCAGGGGCCTGGCTCTGAAAAGGATTTTATGCTTTGTTTTTGTTTTTTTTTAACTCCTGAAACAGCTCATGAGAAAGAACTGGAATCACTGTTAGGCTTCAGAACTGATCCAGGCAAGGGCAGAACTAAAGCTTGTCTAAGAGACAAAGGAACTAGTCAGGTGAAAGGATGCATTCCCTAAAGGGTATAACTCCCCCAAGAAAATGGGGTGGGGCCAAGTTCAAGTGGAATCCCCTCTCCAAGGAATTCAGGCCCCAGAGGCTGGAAAACAGAAGCAATTAAAGCCATCCTATTACCTTACCTCTATCTCAAACACACCTTGGGCAGGGAGAGGCTGCTGAAATTAAAGGTACCAAATCACTTTAACCTGGTGGAAAGCCAAAGGCAGACAGGTGCCACATGCTTGGCAGGATAGGAAAAGCACAGAGTTTAGAGGCTTCATAGGGAAGTCTGACAAAATGCTGGGTCTCACCATCAGGGAAAACTGATGGTGTGTTGCTTCCTAAGAATTGGAGCTCGAAGGATATTAAGGAATGATGAGAGAGAAAGAGAGAGAGAGAGAGACAGAGAGAGACAGAGAGAGACAGAGGGGGGGGGAGAGAGAATGCGAGGAAGGAAGGAAGACACAGATGGGTTCAGGGGGTCTGAAGCTTAACTTTAACAGACAACAGACATCAGACAACTTTATTCTTAACCAGATCCTGCTTACATACTGCAGGATGACAAAAGGCGTGCATGCATTTCCTAAGGGAACAGAGTAGGTCTCTTTCAGTGCTCTTCCTTCATACTTAAGATAACCATTTGGGGTAAACAAGCATCCTCTTCCTCCTAGACTGTCTTACATAAATCAGATAACGTAAACCAGATTGCAATCTCCACAATTTACTGCCTACACCACCCTAATGCCATCCGCTCCCAACTAGTTCCGCAGGTCTTATTTTAATCCTATCTCCTACAATGGTGGCTACTCTTTCCTCTTGAGATGTGTCCATGTCTGGTCTGGGAAAATTTGACTGGGGTCTATAATATCTGGAGACCCTCCTCACACAAAAAAAGGCTCCATACAGGCAGAGCATGAAACAGAAAAACAAGAACTGAAAAATTCTGATCAGTTAAACAGAACCTATGCTAGAGGTCTAGAATAAGTTGAACTGAATGCCAAAGAACAGATAGAGAACAAAGCCATCCAGCAGGAAACCCCTAGGTAAAAGAGTGAAAACAACCTCCAGAATAATCTAGCTAAGGAAATCAAATGCTTAGACACCAGCAAAAAATAATGAGTCATACTAGGAAAATTGAAGCTATGGCCCAGTCAAATGAACAAACCAACACTTCAAATGAGATACAGGAGTTGAAACTAATTCAGGATTTTGAACAGAGATATAAAATCTCATCAAAAATAAAATCAACAAGTTGAGAAAGGACATAAAGAATACATTGGGTGAACAAAAAGAACTTGAAAATTTGAAAAAACAAGTCGCAGAACTTGTGGAGATGAAAGGCAAAACAGAAGAGATGAAAAAACAATGGAAACCTACAATAGATTTGAAGAGGCAGAAGAAAGGACTAGTGAACTAGAGAACTAGATATCTGAAATTTGACACACAGAAGAAAACACAGGGAAAAGAATGGAAAAACATGAGCAGGGTCTCGGAGATTTGAATGACAACATGAAAGACACAAACATACATGTTATCGGTGGCCCAAAAGAAGAAAAGAAGGGAAAAGGAGAAAGAGTAATGGAGGAAAAGAATCACTGAAAGTTTCACACCTCTTATGAAAGACATAAAGCAGTGCAGTGTGCCTAAAACAGAATAGATCAAATTAGACATACTCCAAGACACTTACTAACCAGACTGTCAAATGTCAAAAACAAAGAGAGAATTTTGAAAGCAGCAAGAGAAAAGCAATCCATCACATGCAAGGGAAGTTCAATAAGACTATATGTGGGGCGCCCACAGCTGGTCTCGGGAGAAAAAATGGGTGACTGTGGGTGACACTTCTCTTCGGATATTTAAGTGGGGTCCTGTGACAGACAGCAAGGAGATGAAAACAGCAACCAGAGTTCTGT
>PVIY010047980.1:0-17567 GCA_004026745.1 Myrmecophaga tridactyla | reverse complement strand
CCCCTGCCCCATGACCTCTGCCCCAATCTCCATCCCTGATACCCACAACCCTCACATCCCACATGCATACCCATGCCCTGCCCACATGCCCACCTCCATGCACCCATGCTGTGCCCTGCCCCTCCCCACCCCCTGCCCTCCTGCACACCATGCTCCACACCCCATGTGCAGCACAGTCCCTCCAATCCTCCTCCTGCCACGCCCTGCTCCTGACTTTCGAAGCCTGCACAAGTTGCACCCTGATTCCACAGCCCCCATGCTGCTGCCCAATAATGCTGTGCACCAGTGTAACACCTCTGCCCCATGCCTAGTCCTACTCTGTGTGCTGCTGTGCACCATCCTATGCCTTGCATCCTGCCCCATGCCCATCCTGCAAATACAAAACCTTAGACTACTGAGGGAACTCAAATTCCAAAGTAACCTTGTCAAGATACTTGCATGACTTGAAGGCAACATAAAAATCACCAAAGAATATGAATATGGAGATAGATAAAGCCCAGCCTAATGAACAAATTGAAGCACCAGAGGAGGAACAGACTTTCAAACAACGAATCAGAGATATTCATACAACTCTACTAAATAAAATCAGTGGGTTGGATAATGAGATAAAGGAAATCAAGAAGACACTAGAAGAGCATAAAGAAGAATTTGAACGAATAACAAAATAGCAGCTATCACAGAGATAACAGAACCTATAGACCAAATAAAAAATATACTAGAAATACATAACAGTAGATTTGAAGAGGCAGGAGAAAGAATAAGTGAACTAGAGGACAGGGCAATTGATTTTGAACACACAAAGAACAAATGGCAAAAAAAAGAAAAAAAAAAAGGAAAAATTTGAATTGGGTCTTAGAGAAATGATGGACAAAATGAAGTACATAAATATAAGAACCATCAGTGCCCCAAAAGGAGAGAAGAGTAAAGGGCTGGGAAGATTAGTTGAGGAGATAATTGAAAAAAACTTCCTAATCTTTATAAAAGACTTAAATCTGCAAATCAAAGAAGCCCAACAAACCCCAAATAGAATAAATCCAAATAGCCTACCTCAAGACATATACTACTAAGTCTGTTGAATGTTGAAGAGAAGCAGAAAATCCTGAAGTGGCAAGAGAAAAGTGATCTACTACATACAAGGGAAACCACATAAGCCTGAGTTTGGACTACTTGACAGGCACCATGGAGGTGAGGAAGCAGTGGTATGATATATTTAAGATCCTGAGAGAGAAAGACTTCCAGCCAAGAATTCTGTACCCAGCCTATTTATCCTTCAAAACTGAGGGAGAGCTTAACATTTTCATAGACAAAAAAATGTTGAGAGAATCTGTCAACGAGAGACTGGCCCTATAAGAAATACTAAAGGAAGTTCTTTCAGCTGAACAAAAAACAAGAGGAGAGGGAGGTCAGGAGAAGGGCACCAAACTGAAGAGTACCAGTAAGTGTAGTTTAAAGAATAAAAATAGAAAGGGGGCAAAGAATATACAGACTTGACAAATAAAATCCAAATGATAAGATGGTAGATCAAGAAATGCATTTACAGTAACTTTGAATGTTAATGGACTAAACTCACCAATGAGAAGATGCAGATTGGCACAATGGATTAATAAATATGATCCATCTTAGACACAAGGATATAAATAGATTGAAACTGAAAGAATGCAAAAAGATGTTCCATGCAAACTGTAACCAAAAGAAAGTAAGAGTAGCTATACAAATATCAGACAAAACAGACTTTAAATGTGAAGAAGTCACAAGAGACAAGGAAGGACTCTACATATTAATAAAAGGGACAATTCACCAAGAAGAAATAACAATCATAAGTATTTATGCTCCCAATCAAGGTGCTCCAAAATACATGAGGCAAATATTGACAAAACCAAAGCAACTGATAGATGTTTCAAAAATGATAGTGGGATACTTCAATACACCACTCTCCTCTATAGATAGAACAGCCAGACAGAGGATCAACAAGGAAATAGAGAATGTAAACAATTTGTTAAATGAATTATATCTGATAGACATATAGATCATTACACCCCCACAGACCAGGATATACATTCTTCTCTAGTGCTCATGGAATGTTCTCGAGGATAGATCATAGGCTGGGACACAAAAGAGGTCTTTATAAATTTTAAAAGGATGAAGTTTTTCATAGCACTTTCTCTGATCACAGTGGAATAAAGCTGGAAATCAACAACCACTAAAATAACCAGAACTTTTGCAAATATATGGAGATTAAATATTGCACTCTTAAACAACCAGTGGGTCAAAGAATAAATTGCTAGAGAAATTGGTAACTAACTGGAGATGAATGAAAATGAGAAGATGTCATATCAAAACTCATGGGATGTGGGAACATCAGTGCTGAGAGGGAAATTTATTGCCCTAAATGCTTATATTATAAAAGAAGAAAGAGCAAAAATCAAGGACATAACTGCTTGCCTGGAGGAACTAGAGAAAGAACAGCAAACTAACCCCAAAGCAAATAGAAGAAGAGAAACAGCAAAGATTAAAGCAAAATTGAATGAATTGGAGAACAAAAGAACAGTAGAAAGAAACCAAAAGTTGGGTCTTTGAAAAAAAAAAAATGATGGACTTCTAGCTAGTCTGACAAAGAAAAGAAGATACCAGGATGCAAATAAACAAAATCAGAAATGAGAAAGGGTGCATTATCACAGATTCTGAAGAAATAAAAGAAATCATAAGAGGATACTATAAACAATTATATGCCAACAAACTAGACAACTTAGATAAAATGGACTAATTACTAGAAACACATGAACAAGCTACACTAACTCAAGAAGAAATGGACGATCTTAACAAACTGATCACAAGTAAGGTGATTAAATCAGTCATCAAAAATCTTCCTACAAAGAAAAGCCCAGGGCCAGATGGCTTACAGGGAAATTTTATCAAACATTCCAAAAAAAATTAACACCAGTCCTGCTCAAATGCTTCCAAAAAAGGAACCCTACCTAATTCATTTTATGAAACTAACATCAGTCTAATACCAAAACCAGGAAAAGATGCTGTGAGAAAGGAAAACTACAGGCCAATCTCCCTAACGAACATAGATGCAAAAATTCTCAACAAAATACTAACAAATCGAATCCAATAGAACATTAAAAGAATCTACACCAGGACCAAATGGGGCTTACACCAGGAATGCAAGGGTGGTTCCATACAAGAAAATCAATCAATGTAATTTACCGTATTAACAAAAGGGAAAAATCACATTATCATCTCAATTATTGCTGAAGAAGCATTAGACAAAATTCAACATTCTTTTCTGACAAAAACACTTCAAAAGATAGGAATCAAAAGTAATTTCCCCAATATGATAAAGGGCATATATGAAAACACATGGTCAGCATCATACTAATGGGGAGAGACTTTAAGCCTAACCCCTAAGACTGGGAATGAAACAAGGATGCCCTCTGTCACCACTGTTATTCAGCATTGTACTAGAAGTTCTAGCTAGAGCAATCAGGCAGGAAAAAGAAATAAAAAGCATCCAAATTGGAAAGGAAGAAGTACAAATTTCATTATTTTGCAGATGACATGCTACAACACTTGGAAAATCCTGAGAAATCTATAACAATGCTTCTTGAGCTAATAAACAAATTCAGTAATCTTTCTATACACAAGTAATGAGTAAACTGAGGAGACAAGGAAAAAAATCTATTCAAAATAGCAACTAAAAGAATCAAGTATTTAGGAATAAATTTAAATAGGGATATAAAGGACCTGTACACAGAAAATTACATAACACTGCTAAAAGAAATAAAGGAAGATCTAAATAGGTGGAAAGACATTCCCTGTTCATGTATAGGAAGGTTAAATGTAGTTAAGATGTCAATTCTACCCAAGTTGATCTACAGATTCAATACAATTCCAATCAAAATTCCAATAACCTACTTTGAAGACTTAGAAAAGCTAATTATCAAATTCACTTGGAAGGGAAGGACACCTAGAATAGCTAAAAATATCCTAAAAATGAAGATTGAATTAGGAGGATTAACACTTCCTGATTTTAAAGCTTATTATAAGGTTAGAATGGTCAAAACAGCATGGTACAAAGATAGAAGTATTGACCAGTGGAATTGAATCGTAAGTACAGAAATAGATCACCAAATGTATGGTCAGCTGATCTTCAAGAAGGCCCCCAAATTCACTGAATTAAGACAAAATAGTCTTTTCAATAAATGGGCATATGAGAACTGGATATCAATAGTCCAAAGAATGAAAAAGTACCCTTTTTCTACACCCTATACAAAAATTAACTTCAAGTGGAACAAAGACCTAAATATAAGAATACCATAAAACTCTTTGAAGAAAATATAGGGAAACCTCATCCAGACCTAGAAATAAGAATTAGCTTCTTAAACTTTATACCCAAAGCACAAGCAATGAAAAATATATATATATAGTTAATTGGGAACTCCTCAAAATCATGTTTTTGTGCCTCAAAAGACTGTCAAAAAGGTGAAGAGGCAACCAACTCAATGGGAGAAAATATTTGGAAACCATATATCAGATAAAGGTTTGATATCCTGCATGCATAGAGAAATCATACAACTCAACAACAGAAGAGCAAACCATCCAATTATAAAATAGGCTGCTATTAAATAAACTATAAATGTTGGAGAGGATGTGGAGAAATTGGGACACTAATGCACTGCTTGTTGGAATGTATAATGGTACCGCTACTATGGAAGACAGCTTGTTTCTGCAGCAGAGAAGCTAAGTCTACCTATAGTTATGCCTAAAAGTTACTTCTAGAAGGCCTCTTTTGTTGCCCACATGTGATCTCTCTTTTTAAGCCTAACTTTGCAAGTAAAATCATTACCCTCTCCCCCTACATCGGAAATGACACCCAGAAATGAAAGTCTCCCTGGCAACATGGGATATGACTCCCGGAGATGAACCAGGCCCTGTAGGATCAACAATGCCTTCCTGACCAAAAAGGGGGAAGGAATTATAACAAATAAGGAATCAGTAGCTGAGAGAGTTTAAATAGAGTTGAGAGGCTACTCTGGAGGTTACTCTCATAGCAATAGCCTCACCTAGATATTGTTCATTATCATAGCTTGCCAAACCACAATCAAAACCATTCTTGCCAACCCTAAGAAATACCTACGCCTTTACCTGAGACTCTACAGAGTTTCCATGCACTGGCAATTACTTTCCAGAAACCTACAACCTCCTGATGGTTTCCTAGGTTAGATAAGTCCTGAAACTCAGGGGGGCCAGCCTCTCCAGAACACCGACTAGTTCCATCACTATCCCTTATTATCAAAAGCCTCTTCCAACAGGAAAAAATTAGAGTGGGCATAGCTCAAATACACCTAAAGATCGGGGGAAAGATTAAAGGAGAAGGTGAAGTTATACAGAGAAGACAGGATTTAACAAATGAGTACGACTGCTGAATCATTATATTGATATTTCTTTTAGTCTCCAGTGTTTTGGAGCAGCTAGAAGGAAAAACCTAAAATTGTGGAACTGTAACCCATACCACACACTGAAATCTGTTTTATAACTAATTGCTGTGGTGTGCATTAAAATTTATTGTTTTCTTTTTTTTGTACATATGTTATTTGTCACAATAAAAAAATAAACAAAATAAATTTTTAAAAAAGCTATGACATCCCATCATCATATTATTTTCACTTAGCAAATACTTTCTAAAACCATCTATTTCTTTCTAATACACCATAAGAAAGTCTGCTAAGTAGGCTAATAATAAATACAGCTTTTCTATAAAAATGAAATTTTCTGCTTTTACTCTGGACCATCTAAATCTATGCTGAGATTTGAGTCACATTTCACATATATTGCCTGTCCAGTCTATAATGTTTACATTTATCTTTTAGTATCTCACTACATCATGGTGAAATGTAAACAACTGAGATTTGTTTCCCTCCATTGGAATTTCTAAATAACAGTTCTGCATATTACAACTTTAAAGATGTGGCATGGCAGCTGCAAATAACTTTTAAAAAGAAACTCTGCACAGCAAACTATCACATTTCATCTACATTCTGGCAAATGGTGCTTTATTTTTGGCCCCAATTCAGTCTTCGTTTTGCAAACCAACCTCCTGCAGCATGAGAGTATATGTTTTCCTGGGCCAAATATTCCATAGTGGACACCAATTTGGGACTCCTAACATTTTCCAGCTCTCCAGCTTTTAGACATATGAGCATTGAAAATGCCAAATTTCTACTAACCATGACAAACATGTAGGCTTTGGAGGCTGAAAAGTCAAGCATCTCAATTTTAGCATAGAATGCCAGAAGCAAGCCATCCTTTGAAAACAATTACTCCCTGGCAATGGATCAGCACACAGAACCACCTTTTCAAGCAATCTCTGTGGTGTCTGTTCAGCACCTCCAGAATGGTCTATTACTTCTAGGCTTGGGAAGATAAATTGGATAATATGACAGGGTGGAGAGGCTAATGGACATAGGTAGTATGGAAATTTGATAAAAGGGAAGCTAGGTTTTTTATTTTCTTATTTTCTATTTTTCTTTTTCAGCTTTCATATATTTTCCTTTACCTACCCTTCCACCTTTTGATGTGGTTTCCCTTCCATCTGCCATCCTCCTATTCTTCTCTTTTGAATGCCACACCAACTCAAGCTATAGGAAAAAGTGTCTGAATTCCTCGTGGCACTGCCTGCTTCATTTGTTCTGTGCATGTGCAACCTCATGGGAGATTGTAGCTGAGCAAACAGGTTATTTGCTGATGAATCCAAAGTTCAGATTCCATACTGGCCAGTATCTATGTGCAGTGAAAAAGTTTCTTCCATAGCTGCAGACATCCACCCCTTCCAGCTGAGCAACTTATAAATGCATAGTTCTTAGTACCAAAGGGGATGTGAAAGAGAGGGAGGCTTTGTGCAAATCATCCTCTTTTCTGGCAAAGGAAAACAAAAGGCTGTGTCCTCCCAATATAGTGAGCTGATATTATAAAGTTTAGTTCTTTTTACTAAGCTAGATGGGGCTCAGATAATTATGTGGATGAATCAGGCAAAAAACAGCCAAAAACTCAAACAATGCAATCATTCTATATTGAGGGAAAAAAATAGCAGTTCCCAAGAATAGAAATAATTTCTTACTTATCCCAAAAATATTCTATTGAAAGAATACTTGGCAAATGATGCTGTTAGGAGCTGGCAATAAAGCTCTAAGTGAAGCAGATAGAGTCACTACCCTCCTAGAGTTTACATTTAGGGTGGGGAGGGATGATTGTGGTAGAAAGATATCAGTTGACCGTTATATAATTTAGTATTCAATTACAATTGTGAAAAGTGCTATGAAAGAGAAAGCTGCTATGAAAGTATGTAACTTAGGGATATAATCTTGCCAGATATCCATCAGTTATTTGCTTTGCAGTACAGCTAAATTCTGCCATGTATCAGTTTTTTGGAATTAGGATTAAGAACTATTCTTGCATCCTTCTAACATTTTAGCACAGTTCAAAATCAATGCTGATTGATAATTAACTGGGCTGACCTTTTTTTTTTAATTCTTTTCATGGTAAGAGCAGTTCTTTACCTTAAATGGAATCTGAAGGCCAAGATAAGCTTATGGTAGTTTCTGTATTCCTGATTGCTCACAGCCACTCTGGGTAACTAGACAGAAGTGTCTTTTTTTCAGGACTTTTGTGAGTCGGGACTGGTTTATTCTTTCATCCACTCAAAAATATGTATTGACTGATGATAAAGTTTCAAGTGTTAAACCCTATTCTAGATTATAGTGTTACTGTGTGCTGGAATAAGACATGTTCCTGATTTACATTTAGCATAAATTCCAAGGGAGACAGAAAAAAATCGGTAAATATGTGAATACACATGCTT
Organism: Myrmecophaga tridactyla; assembly: GCA_004026745.1. NCBI lineage: Eukaryota > Metazoa > Chordata > Mammalia > Pilosa > Myrmecophagidae > Myrmecophaga > Myrmecophaga tridactyla. Next base: position 9,706 of record PVIY010047980.1, on the reverse strand, counting down.
TAAAAATGTAATAGTGCGATGGAATAGAGAGTAACTATGGGCTTTGGGTTATATCTTTAGATAACTTTATCAGGAAGAGTCTCTTTGAGGAGATGATATTTGAAGTAAGAGCTGGATTATAGCTTGGAAAAAGTCATGAAAAGTTGTGGAGGAAAAGCATTCCTGGTGAGGGAACAACTTACCTAAAGGCCTCACAGTGGGATTTAGCTTGGTGTGTTCATGGAGCGAAAGACTGCCAATAGAGAAAACAATGTTGTTTGGCTCACCCAGTAGATAATTCCTTTCTCTCCTGTCTCCTTGCAGCTTATGGAGTTGTGTATTACATAATGCGCTGGTTTGAAAGGAAGTATGCCCCCTAGAAAATCCATGTTTTAACCAAAATCCCATTTCTTAAAGGTAGAATAATCCCTATTCAATACTGTATGTTTGAAACTGTAATCAGATCATCTCCCTGGATGATGTGATTTAGTCGAGAGTGGTTGTTAAACTGGATTAGGTGATGACATGTCTCCACCCATTTGAGTGAGTGTTGATTGGTTTATTGGAGTCCTTTAAAAGAGAGAACATTTTGGAGAATGAAAGAGATTCAGAGAGAGCAGCATTGCAAGGAAAGAGTCCATGAGCCAGCGACCTTTGAAGATGAAGAAGGAAAACACCTCCCAGGGAGCTTCATGAAGCCAGAAACCAGGAGAGAAAGCTAGCAGATGACACTGTGTTCGCTATGTGCCCTTTCAGCTGAGAGGGAAACTCTGACTGTGTTCGCCATGTGCCGTTTCACTTGAGAAAGAAACCGTGAACTTCATTGGCCTTTTTGAACCAAGATATCTTTCCCTGGATACCTTTGATTGGATGTTTCTATAGACTTGTTTTTATTGGGACATTTTCTCAGCCTTAGAATTGTAAACTAGCAACTTATTAAATTCCCCCTTTTTAAAAGCCATCCCATCTCTGGTATATTGCATTCTGGCAGCTAGTAAACTAGATCACATAATAACATCCCCAGCATCTCTTTCTGGTAGGATTGATCATTTGCTCCACTTCTAGGCAATGAGACTGATGGAGTAGTCGGTTTCTGGGTAATGAGAAATAGGGAGAAAATTGTGAGAACATTTTTACTTTTTAAATTAAAAGACAGATGTAGCTTCTCTCTCTTCCTTCTTCTTCCTGATCTAAAATGCAGATGTGAGGAATAGTATGGCAGCAGCATGTAGTTATGGAGCAAAACATATAAAGACTAAAATACAACATGCTATGGCCAATAGAATGGAAAATTAGTATAAGCCTCTTCCTTGATCACACAGTTAATTTTTTGAACCAATTTGAAGTCACTTCTCTCTGGACTTTTTGATAAGTAAGAAGTGGTTTAAGCCATTGCTTATCAGGTATTCTGTTGCTTGCAGTTAAAAGCATACCTAACAATTCCTAACAGTAGAGCTGTAATGGACTAGTGGATGTATACAAGGCCAAACAAATAGGAAGGAGCTAGATCATGTACGGCTTTGCAGACTATGGTATGGAGTTTGAATTTTGTCCTCATGGGAGGATTTTAATCAGAGAAATCTTGTGATATGTATTATATTTTTTAAAAAAAGATTACTGTGGCTGATAGACTATAGGGAAGTAAAAGTAGAAGCAGGCAAGGAAGTTAGGTGTATGGTCAGAGATGTGTCAACTTGGCCAAGTTGTGGTACCTGTTTATCTGGTTGGGCAAGTACTGGCCTGTCTGTTGCAATGAGGACATTTCATAGAATTAGATCATGATCATGTCAGCTGCATCCACAGCTCATTCCATTTGTAATCAGCCAAAGGGGAGTGTCTTCTACAATGAGTAATGCTTAATTTAATCAGGGGAAGCCTTTTAAGGAGGATTCAGAGGAGACAGGTTCCCTTCCTGCTTCGGCTGGTGAGCCTCTCCTGTGGAGTTCATCCAGACCCCTCCATCGGAGTCATCGGCTTCACAGCCTGCCCTGTGGATTTTGGACTCTGCATTCCTGCGGTCACGTGAGACACTTTTATAAATTTTATATTTGCAAGTGTTCCCTGTTGATTCTGTTTCTCTAGAGAACCCTAACTAATACATTCGGTAATTTGAGGTAGTCAAGGGGAATCATGAAAGTAATTGGACTGTGGTATAGCAATAGAAGCTGTGATGAATTTACATTCAGTATATATTATAAAATTAGAGTGAGGGAGTTTCCTTAGGTGCTGCACATGGGAAGTGAGGGAAGGAAAGGGATCAGTTGTGACTCCTAGATTTTTTTTGCCTGACCATTTGTATAGACAGACGTCACTCCCTGAAATAGAGGAGAAGTGGAGAGGAGCAGGTTGGTGACGACTGGCAGGCAGAGTTAAGAGTCTGTTTTGATACATTTACTTTGGGATGCTTAGAGGACATGAGTGGAGGTGGGGTTTAGGAGAGATGTTATTTGTGGATATATAAATTTGGCAGTTTGGAAATCCTCCATTTTCAACAGAAAATCAGAAAAAAAAAGATTTGTAAATATTTCCATGATTACCACAGATCTTCAATAAATTCCTTAATAATGGTAGAAGGAGAAGTGTGGTTTAAATTTTCCCAGGAATTTCCTAACGTTTTACCAATCCTCTTTCTTTGTGGCAAGTTTTGGTAATTGCATTGGTATAATGGGTGGGAGGTGCTTTCTTTTAAGGATGCCATTATTTCTGTATTGCTCTAGTCTTTATGTTAAGATTTCAAATAGCAGCATCTGCTATGATTTCTTTGTTAATAGGCATTTAATCACTCACTCAAAGCCTCTTGCTTTCAATTTTGTTTTTAGCCTACTATTTCTTTAATCCTGTGCCAGTTTGAAAGTATTATGTACCCCAGAAAAGCCATGTTTTAGTACTGAGCCAGTCTTGTAGTAGCAGCCTTTTCTTTTAATCTTGATTGAACACTGTAGGCTGGAATCTTTTGATTAGATTATCTCCACGGAGATATAACACACCCAGTTGTGGAGGTGACGTTTGATTAGATGGAGATATGACTCCACCCACTCCAGATGGGTCTTAATTAGTTTACTGGAATCCTTTAAAAGAGGAAACATCTTGGAGAGAAACTCCAGAAACAAAAGAAATCTTAGAGCTGATGGGAAACTTCACAGCGGAGCTGACACAGATGCAGACATGTGGAGAACTGAGACGTGGATGTTTGGAGATGCTTGGAGCCCAGCAAACATTGCCACAGATGACATGAGAACATGGAGAGAGCCAAAGGGAAGGCAAGAAATTAAAGCCAGATCCAAAGAAGCAAAGCGAGGAACCCCCACGGGATCAGATCCAGTTCAGTTCTGGTATACTGCTTTCTGGCAGCATTTAAGAAACTAATACAAACCCTATCATGGTTTTGTATTTTGGGATATTCTGGGACATTCTGTTTGTAGATTTTATTCATTTTTCTACAGGTTAGGCTATACTGAACTTCAGATGAATGCTTTTTTTTTTTGTCCAAAGGTGAAAAAAGTCACAGGATTTATTATTATTTCTGAATTAGGGTGTATACAATTTATACATTACCATGCCAAATATCTATCTTTACCTCTGAGACCAATGTTTATAGATGGATTCCCCTCTATTGACTTCTATTGAAAATAATGATTGGAATTACCTGCAGCAAGATCTAATCCAATCCATTTAGTTTGCAGAGGAGGCAATTTAGGTAGGGACATGTTATTTATTCTGGTCACTCACCTAGTTAGCATCTTCTCATGTGTGTCAGAAGCAGAATGCACCGTATTTTACTGATTTTCTTGGGAACATTTTGCATTTTATTTAAAAGCTAAGATGGAATTGTTTCCTACATGTCAAAACCAAAGAACTTCTATTCTTTATTTTTTTAACACAATTTTATTCATAATACCATACAATTCATCCAAAGTATACAATCAGCAGCTCTCAGTACAATCACAGAGCTGTTTTTGCATCACCTCAATCAATTTTACGACATTTTCATATCTCCAAAAAGAAAAAAAACACATCCCCCACTTTTTTGCCCTCCAGTTATTGACACTTAGCTTTGGGCTGGTACCTTTGTTCGAGTTGATGGAAGAGGATTAAGATATTAGTGTTTACTGTAGCCCATAGTTTACATTAGGTGCATTGTTTCCCTTATGCCAACATATTATTAGCACCATGTATCTGTGACATAAATTTGTTCTAATTCATGAAGAACATTCATGTATTTGTCCTATCAGCCACTTTCATCAGCCAAAACACAATTCACTATGTTCTGCATTCCCTTGTTTTCATTGTGTAGCTTTCCTTCTACTGATATACCTGACCTTAAACTTCCTGTTACAACTGCCCGTCACACACAGATTCATTCCTGTTATTTGCATGCATGATATTTTAGTACATTGCCTCTATCCATTTCCAAACATTTAAATTCAACCTTGTTAAAAAATTCTGCACAAGTTAAGCATCAGTTCTCCATAGTCTATAGTCATCCTATCTTCTGGTAACCTATATTCTAGAAAATAACTTCATGAGTTTGCTTATCATATTTAGTTCATATTAGTGAGCTCACACCATATTTGCCCTTTTTTGACTGGCTTATTTCACTCAACATACCATCCTTCAGGTTCATCCATGTTGTTGCATGCATCAGGAATTCCTTCTTACAGCTGAATAATATTCGTTCATATGTGTATACCATCTGCTTATCCATCAATGGATGGACAGTTGGGTTGCTTCCATCTTTTTGCAATTATGAATAATTTGATATGAATATCAATGTACAGTTGCCTGTTTGCATCCCCACTTTGAGTTCTTCTGGGTATATATCTAGTAGCAGGATTGCTGGACCACATGGCAGTTCTATACTTAGCTTTCTGAGGACCGCCAAAACTGCCTTCCAGAGCAACTGCCCCAGTCCACATTCCCACCAGCAGTGAGTGAGTGTTCCTATTTCTCCACATCCTCCTCACACTTGTAGTTTTCTGCTTGTTTAATAGTGGCGGTTCTTGCAGGTGTGAAATGATACCTTGTTGTGATTTTCATTTGCATTTCCCTAATGGCTAGTGAAGTTGAGCATCTTTTCATGTGCTTTTTAGCCACTTGTATTTCTTTTTGGCAAAAATGTCTATCTATGCCTATTTTTAAATTGAGTTGTTTCTCTCTTATTGTTTGCTTATAGGACTTTTTTTTTTTTTTTACATATTCTGGATACTAAATCCTTATCATGTATGTGGTTTCAAATATTTTCTCCAATTGAGTAGGCTGTCTTTTCACTTTCTTGAGACAGTCCTTTGAAGCACAATATTATTCAGTTTTAAGGAAGTCACATTTATCTATTTTTTCTTTCATTGCTTATGCTTCAGGTTTAAGGTAAAAAAAATCATTGCCTCCAAAAGATTTTGAAGATGCTTCCCTACATTTTCTTCTAGGAGTTTTGTGGTACTGGCTCTTATATTTAGGTCTTTGATCCATTTTGAATTATTTTTTGTATAAGGTATGGGATGGGGATTATCTTTCGTTCTTTTAGATATGGATATCCAATTCTTCCAGCATCATTTGTTGAAGAGATTGTTCTGTGCCATTTGAGTATATTTGGCAGCCTTGTAAAAAAATCAATTGACCATAAATATGAGGGTCTATTTCTGAACTCTTGGTTTTATTCCATTGATCAGTATGTCTATTTTTATGCCAGTACCATTATGTTTTGATTACTTTAGCTTTATAATATGCTTTAAAGTCCACAAACTTCAGTTTTCTTCTTCAAGATGTTTCTGGCTATTGGGGGCCTCTTACCCTTCCAAATAAATTTAGTAGCTGGATTTTCCATTTCTGCAAAGTAGGCTGTTGGAAATTTAATTGGCATTGCATTGAATCTGTAAATCAATTTGGGTAGAATTAATATCCTAAGGATATTTAGCCTTCCAATGCATGAACGTGGAATATCCTTCCATTTATTTAAGTCTCCTTTGATTTCTTTTAGCAACATTTTTTGTAGTTTTCTGTAGTTCTCCTTTACATCCTTGGTTAAGTTTATTCCTAGATATTTTGTTCTTTTAGTTGCTATTATATTATGCCTGGAATTGTTTTCTTAATTTCCTCTTCAGATAGCTTTTTACCAGTGTATAGAAATATTACTGATTTTTGCATGTTAATCTTGTACCCCGCTACTTTGCTGAATTTGTGTATTAGTTCTAGTAGCTATAGTATAGATTTTGGGGACTTTCTAAATATAGAAAGTTCACTATTTGCAGACAGCAGTCATGCTGTCTGCAAATAGTGAAAGTTTTACTTCTTCCTTTATGATTTGGATGCCTTTTATTTCTTTTTCTTGCTTAATTGTTTAGCTAGAACTTCTAGCACAATGTTGAATAGCAGTGCTGATAGAGGGCATGCTTGTCTTGTTTCTGATCTTACATGGAAAACTTTCAGTCTCTCACCATTGCATGAAATGTCAGCTGTGGGGGTTTTCATATATGCCCTTTATCATGTTGAGAAAGTTTCCTTCGATTCCTGTATTTCAAAGTATTTCAATTGAGAAAGGATGCTGGATTTTGTCAAATGCCTTTTCTGCATCAATTAAGATGATAATGTGGTTTCCCCCTATCTATTTGTTAATGTGGTGTATTGCATTAATTGATTTTCTTATGCTGAATCACCCTGCATACATGGAATAAATCACACTTGAGCATGGTGTATACTTATTTTAATGTGCTGTTGGATTTGATGTGAAAGTATTTTGTTGAGAAGTTTTGCATCTATATTAATTGGAGACATTGGTCTGCAATTTTTTTTTCCTTGTGATATCTTTATTTAGCTTTGGTATTGGGGTGTGCTCTAGTTTGCTAGCTGCCGGAATGCAATATACCAGAAACAGAATGGCTTTTAAAAAGGGGAATTTAGTAAGTTGCTAGTTTACAGTTCTAAAGCTGAGAAAATGTTTCAATTAAAACAAGTCTATAGAAATGTCCAATCAAAGGCATCCAGGGAAAGATACCTTGGCTCACGAAGGCCGATGAACTTCTGGGTTTCTTTCTCAAGTGAAAGGGCACATGGCGTGAGCACAGTCAGAGTTTCTTTCTCATCTGGAAGGGCACATGGCTAACACAGCGTCATCAGCTAACTTCTTCTCTTGGCTTCCTGTTTCATGAAGCTCGACAGGAGGCATTTTCCTTCTTCATCTCCAAAGGTCACTGGCTGGTGAACTCTGTTTCTCGTGACTATGTCATTCTGCTCTGCTCTCTCTGAATTGCTTTCTTTCTCCAAAATGTTTCCTCTTTTATAGGACTCCAGAAACTAATTAAGACCCACCCACATGGTTGGAGAAATGCCTCCAACTAATTCAGTCTAACAACCACTCTTGACTAAATCACATCTCCAGGGAGATGATCTAATTACAGTTTCAAACATTCAATACTGAATAGGGATTAGAAGAAATGGCTGCCTTTACAAAATGGGATTAGGATTAAAACATGGCTTTTGTATGGTACATGCATCCTTTCAAACCAGCACAGGGTGATATTGAATTCATATAATGAAGTAGGTAGTATTCCCTCCTCTTCGATTTTTTTGGAAGATATGGGCAGGATTGGTATTAATTCTTCTAGGTATGATTGGTAGAGCTCACCTGTGAGGCCATCTGGTCCTGGGCTTTTCTTTTTTGGTATGTTTTTGATGACTGGTTCAGTTTCTTTACTTATGATTGGTTTGTTGAAGTTTTCTATTTCTCCTCGAGCCAGTACATGTTGTTTTTGTGTTTCAGGGAAATTTTCTATTTCGCCTAAGTGATCTAATTTGTTGGCATGCAATTGTTCATAGTATCCTCTTATGATCTATGGGGTCAGTGGTAATGACCCCACTCTCATTTTTTATCTAATTTATTTCCATCTTTTCTCTTTTTTTGTCAGTCAAGCTAAGTATCTGTCAATTTTATTGTTCTTCTCAAATTATCTACTTTTGGATTTATAGATTCTATATTTTTGTTCACAATATCATTTATTTATGATATAATCCTTGTTACTTCCTTCCTTCTGCCCCCTTGGGATTAGTTTGCTCTCCTTTCTCTAGTTCCACCAAGTGTTCAGTTAGGTCTTGATTTTATCTATTTCTTCCTTTGTAATGTAGGCCTTTTGGGCTATAAATTCCCTCTCAGCACTACCTTCACTGCATCCTATGTTTTGATGTGTCATGTTCTCATTTTCATTTGTCTCAAGATATTTATTGATTCTTCTTGCAATTTCTTCTTTGACCTACTGATTGTCTAAGACTGCATTGTTTAACATCCTCTATCATTCGTGATTACATGTAATTTTTATATTTAGAAGTTATCCCTGAAAAGAAATCCTTCAGGGATGGAAGTGTGAGATCATGGAGATAGGCCATTCTGATGATGTGTTCAGACAGTAGCAGTAAAGGATGGACAAATAAGTAGAAAAGAAAATACCTGGTAGGGTAGTTAAAGGGGGTGATCAACCTTTCAACCACCATAATTAGCAGAGAGGCTGACACAAAGTAGCTTCTCAATAATTAGTGTTAAATGGAAAAGCATAGTAAATGTGTAAAGGAAAAAAAAACTTAGAGGGAGTCCTAGGTTTCTGGTTTGGATCACTAAGCTAATATTTGCATCATAACTGAAAAGGGGAATGCAAAAAGAAGATTTGATTCAGAGAGAAGAAACACATTAAATGTGGGGTTACATTGAGTTTGAAATTCTCATAAGACACTTAGTAGAGATGTCAGGCAGACAGAGATGTGGCATTCAGATGCAAATTTAGGAGTGATGGGCATATTTGTTGATAACTTATTCCACAGGAGAAGACAGTATGTAGAGTGAGAAGAAAAGTACACCAAGAAAGACAGTCTCGAGGACTTTGCCACTGGCTTTGTGGTGTCCTGCCCCGCGGCCTTCCTCCAGGTAGCCCATGGTCACATCTTCACTTCTTCAGGTCTTTGCCCAAACATCATGTTCTCTGAGAGTCTCTGCCAACTCTCTATATACCCCATCCTCTCCCAGGACACTATGCCCACCATCCCTCTGCTTTATTTTTCTCCATGGTACTTGATGTCATCTAATATATATAATATATATATATATATATTATATATTAGAAAGAACAGAAAATTTATTAGGTACACATGTAAGGAAACATGGAGACACTCTCACAAAGGCAGAGGTGAGAAAGATGAGAGGCAAGGCCCAATGTGGGGCCATTGCTTTTATAGATTAGTATTACCTACTCCCCCTCCCCCTTCCTTGTTTGGGGCTTTTTCTACTACCCTCCTTTCTCTCCAGGGCAGTGCCTGGGTAGATAGTGCATTTGAGTGGGTCGTTTGGCTTCACCATCTCTGCAGATGACTCACTCAGGTAGGGTTCATTTGGTTCCATCTTTCTCCATAGATGATGCACTCGGGTGGGGTCACTTGGCTCCAGATAGGCCAGCAGCCTCTGGATCTTTCCCATCAGTGGGTAGCCCCTATACAGGCTGTCTGTCCAGGTCATGGGCCCTCCTGACCTTAATTAACCATCCTTGCTCAAGGCCTCTGTGCTGGTTTGAAAGAAAGTATGCCCCCTAAGAAAAGCCATGTTTTAATATAAATCCCATTTTGTAAAGGTAGAATAGTCTCGATTCAATATTGTGTGTTTGAAACTGTAATGAGATTATCTGCCTGGTTGATGTGATTTAGTCAAGAGTGGTTGTTAAGTTGGATTAAGGGATGACATGTCTCCACCCATTTA